>OX456488.1:39120772-39354242 GCA_949748235.1 Platypus cylindrus
GAAATAAGTGAAGTCCAAGCGGTAGAAATGAAATACATGAGGAGAGTAAAGGGAGTGACAAAGAGAGAAAGAATCAAGATTGAAAAAATAAGAAAAGAACTAGGAATGGAGGCGATACACGAATACATAGAGAAGAGGCAGTTGGGATGGTGGGGCCATCTGAAAAGAATGGGACAGGAAAGACAAGTGAGAAGGGTATGGGAAGCTAGACTTGGACAGAAAAGAAAAAGGGGAAGACTTGAAACTACCTGGGATGACATAATAGAAAAGATATTAAAAAGAAGAAGAATAACGAGGAGTGAAGCTAATAGGATGGCAAACAACAGGAAATTGTTTGAAAATCAAAATTTTTTTCAAAAAAAATTGAAAATCATCACAACCTGATGATGAGGTGATAATACCTTAGAACGTAGATGAAATATATCTATTTTTACGATATCTTTTTCACAGAATTCCTATTTTTTCTTTTGGTGATTTCGCTTTGGACGTCAATTTTTGATTTGTTCACTTTGTTGTTTTATTGTTGCTAAGGTTAGCAACATTTTCATATGTTACCTATAAATATTTTTAATTTTCAGCGCTTATTTGTTCATAGGTATGTATTTCTTGTATGTATACATATTTGTGTGTTTATGTATTTAATTTAATTTATATTATGTTGTAGTATGATATTTTAATATCTATTTAATAGAATAATATTTATTTTAAGAACTTTATGTCTGTTTTATAATTAATAGTGTTATCATGATTTTTGATTTGCATCATTTCTAGTATTTCTCTTTTGTATATTGTTAAAATTCTTTGACAATCTATATTGTCAAAATTTCTATATATATCAACATGTAATTGTGTGGTATTTCAATAGCTTTTATTTTATTTTTCAAAATAAATAATAAAAATTAACAAATAATAAATAATGGATAGTATATAAAAATAATAATCAATAATAAATATAAAATAACAAATTTTCAAAAAAAAATAAATGCCATTGAAATACTAGACAAATACAATGTATGCAAACATACCAATAAACCTAGTAAAACAATTAATACATAAAGACTGGAACAAAATCAAAGAACACACAGATATTCCAATCACAGAATTTACAAAATAAATAGAAACAACATTATACTCAACATATATCACATATAAAACAAAAAATTTTACACAAATAGATGGATGTGCAATGAGAGCATCAATATCAAGCGTGTTAGCACAATTAGTTTTAGAAGATTTAGAAGCAACAGTATTTAAAAATCCAAATTTTAAACTACCATTCTTTTTCAGATATGTTGATGATTGTATTACAGCCATACCACAAGATCAACAACAATATATATTAGAACAATTTAACACTTACAATTCAAAATTACAATTTACAATTGAAATAGAAAAGCAAAATAAAATCAATTTTCTAGATCTAACACTACCCAAAGTCATTAACAATATTAGAACTGAATGGTACACAAAAAAAATGTGGTCTGGTGGATATTTAAACTATAATTCACAACACCCAATATCACAAAAAAAATCAGTAATAATTGGGATTGTAGATAGAGCACTAAAACTAACAGATCTAGAATACAGACATCAATGTCTGATGTCTATAAAAAAGCTACACAAGCTTCAATTCAAAACCACTTTTCATTAAAATTTATGCACAAAATATTTTATCAAAGAATATACAAATACTATAACACAACACAACAAATAGAATAAAAAATCAATAAAATACATATTACTTGCATATATACAACTTTCATCAGAAAAATTAACACACATTTTTGAAAAATATAATATACAAGTCGCACATAAAGGACACAATCTTACAAAACAATATTATACACAAGTTAAATCACATACACATAAAGATAAAAAAGCAATGTAGTATAGAAAATACCATGCTCAGATTGTAATAAAGTTTGTATTGGACAAACAAGTCAATGTTAAAAAATAGAGTTAATGGGCATGAATACGACAAAAAAAACCAAACAGCATTAACACACCACACTGAAGAAACTAAACACGCATTTGATTTTGATAACACAGTAATCTTAAACACTGAAAAAAATACATACAAAAGAGAAATACTAGAAATCATACAAATTGAAAATCATGATAACACTATTAATTATAAAACAGACATAAAGTTCTTCGAATAAATATTATTCTATTAAATAGATATTAAAATATTATACTACAACATAATATGAATTAAATTAAATACACAAATGTGTATACATACAAAAAATACATAACTATGAACCAGTAAGCCCTTAAAATTAAAAATATTTATAGGTAACATATGAAAATGTAACGTTAACAACAATAAAACAACATGAAGTAGTGAGCCGGGTCGAGCGATCACTCGAATGGAAGCAGTAGATTCTAGCGGTGTTCCTAAATATAGAAGATGAGTAGATATAAAACAAAATAACTAGAGCACTTGTTCAAAATTTCGCCATCAGAGGGCGCCACAATCGCGGGAGCCTCATTTTGATGTCATTGAGTTTCATGTGTTGTCCGCTAGGTGGCGCTGTATATAAATTTTCATTTCTGAATTTTTATGTTAGATGGCGCTTTATGTGTCACATGTCACTGTCATATTTTTTTGCGTCAATGAAATGTCATATTTATTTTTGGAATGTGGCGCCAAGTTTTAATGTGTGTTCCAAGGTATCTTTTGATGTAATGTTTGAAGTTTGATGTTGTGTGAATAGATGTCGGTGGCATCGGATACTGTCAAGAATCTGAAAAAAGGTGAACGCTTGTGCGGCATGCTTACCACATGGATAAGTATAAAGCTGCCGTCGGGGCGCAGTCATAATAGGTGTCCTTACACCTATCCTCAATGTGGTAAGCACACCTCGTGATTGTAGCAGTAAAGCAGAGGAGTAAGGGAAAAGGAGGGAGAGAGAGATGATAGAGAAGATCTTTAAAATAAAATTTCTAGATGTGAATAGGAATCGAACCTATAAACTTTTATGGGGGTATAAGGACCTTACCACTGCACCACAAAGCCAACCGACATCCATTATGTTGGGTTGAGTATATAAATTGAATTTTGGGTTGTGCCGAACAATAATCTGTATTTTTAATATAAAATATAAAATCGTCCGAGATCTTTAACAGGATGTTATTTGAAAAGATTATAAGGGTGAAAAAATTTTCTATAAATGTTATAATCTGTATTAAATCTAAATTAGCATATTTAGCCATGGGCAAAATATAAAATCGGCTTTCATAAAATTATTATAAAATGTGATAAATTCACACTTTAAAAAATTATTTGTAGTACCAATAATTTGCCATAACCTTTCAAATTATGATAGTCATTTCTTAGTGTTTCCTATTTAAATGCTTCAAAATAAGAGGGCATTATTTAATTTTACAAAAGGCCTAATGTTTAGCCGAACATCAATCATTCTTTATTGTATTTAACAATAATAAAAATCTTGCTTCATGACAAACCTACAAACAGATGTTTATCAATTTGATCCGCACTTAAAACACATTTCTCTTAAAGAATTTTAGATTGCGTGGAATAATAATCTGTATTTTTAAGATAAAATCACCCCAACTCTTTAACAGGATGTTAGTTGTATTAAAGGATTATAAGGATGAAAAATGTTTCTAGAAATGTTATAATCGGTATTGTATATTTAGCAAAATATAAAATCAGACCGATTTCCTTTTAAAGATTTAAAGGATTTCTTATTAAAGGGACTATGATTTTTGCTGGTGGTGGTGGTAATACCTGCATCATGTATTTAAGCCGTATGCTCATAGTAATGTTAAAGTATTCATTTCAACTACATAATTCTGAATTTGTTCTTTACTGTTTGTTAGAGGGTCAAGAAAAAAATTAAAATGTAAGTAACTATATTATTATCTTATTCTTCTTATTATTTCGCTCATACTTATATATATATAATATATATTTAGATGGATTTAGATGCTTTGAATAATTCTGCAAAATACGTTCGATAAGAGTTAGTCAAATTACAAAATATAGTACCAAACCAGAAATATGGAATTATGGGAATTAAAATTTCAAACAGCCGTTATGGAGAAGCGGGACAAGTGGATCTTCCAGATAATAAGATTCTGTTTCTGCCCCTATGAGTAACGGAAATTTTCAAGAAAAATTTGCACCATTTTTTACCAAGCAAGTTCAGCATTATTGTTGGAAATTGATCTATTGGCTAATAGAAAAATTCTATTATATATTTTTTTTTGTCATGAGAGCAGAATTCCTATATACAGACCACCTCTAAAATTTTTTTCTCTTCTTTTCGTCAAGGTTAATAAAATAGATACGATTAACCTTTTAGAAACCACGTAGGGACAGAATTTCTCTGCTCAACCTTGAAAATCCGAACGTGCTAAAGTCTCGTGACTCATACACTAAGAATTTCTGACAATAGGGTGAATTCCAGTACCACCAAATAATTGATAGAATGGTGGGGGAAATTCGTCTTCTTGTTAGAAAACTAAACAGTGAAAAAGAGAATTCTATCTATACTCATACAAGAAACATCTACTAAACAAAAATCTAAAAATCCATCATACATTATACACCAAACCTCAATTCTAACATACTTCACCACCAATAAACATTTTATACACATTAGTATTAAGAGACAAAAAAGTGTAAATATCTCGTATAACTTTATAAAAATATAAGTACGTGATAGTAAACTAAATACAAGAACATTGAATCATTTATACAGTCCTATCATATCAACAAGAGAGCACAATTAGTGCAGTCATTAGTGTTTGTAATTGGAATTCACACCATTACAAAACAATTATTTTTAAAGAGTTAACTGCAGTTAATAATTTAAATTCGACTCCGGTCTTTGAAGTGGCTCTCAGTTAATTCAGGTAATACAAAACGTTAAAAAATTAAAATTATCTTCATGATTTTTCTATCTAAAGTTAATAATTACTTTTCCAGATTTCCCAGTTTCTAACCTGCTAATATATATTTAAAATAGTTGAAAGAAAATAAAATGATTTATATTTTATAAATCTATATTACAATATGTATATTATTGCTAATATAGTAAATTTTCATTATACAAGTCAACAAATATTTTTTCTTTATTTATTAACACGCATTCTTTCAAACAAAAACTGCGCTCATCAAATTTTAGATTAAAATATTCATCTTTTATACTTTCTACACTTACTGGATAAATTAATTCTGATAACAATTCCTTAAAAGCTTCTATAAAATGATTATAAAACGTGTTAAAGTCAATTAAATTTAGCCTATTAATTAAGGGAACCACATGATATGTATTGATGCATATTATGTTAACCAAATCAGATTCTGTTAAGCATATAGTCTTTTCCTGTTTAGTAATTTGAATCATTTTTAATTCTTCATTATTATTACCTGTTATGATTATATTCTTACAACAAATAAAACGTAAATAGTCTAATTCCATTGTACTAAAATGTATATGACGAATCCAATACATATTCAAAATCAGTGTTTGCCATTCAAATTCTTCCAATTCGAGGATATTAATTAACTTTATAAAAGGCCTAAAGTCCATGGCCATATTTAATCCAATATCAATTAATATATTATTACTTATTGTAGAAAACCTTGTATTTAATAATAAAGGTTTTGCTTCATTTTTTTCACTAATTTCATGTTCAAACTTATATGTACCATATCGCCAACATTTAATTTCGATCTTGGAAAGATTTTCATTTGGTTATAGATTGTATCCAACAACTTTTTCTTAGTTGCCTCACCAACAACATCACATGGTTTCATTTTAATTGTACTATGTTTTGCGTCATTATAATTTTTGACAATAACTGGTAAAATTGAAATTCACTTGTGCGTTCCATTTAAACTGAAATATTTATACAGTCGTTCTTTTATAGTACGAATTGTTCGTTCAGCAATGGCTGCTATCATTCGAGAATATGTTGAATAGTGATAGCCTCGATAAGTTTGTAAATTTTTAGGGCTACGCATTGGGATAGCTAATACTTTAAAAAACGCTTCCACCACCGAATCACCGCATTTATTTTTTAGCGGTTCGGTCCAAACACATTTAGAAAAACAATCAATAACAAGCAGAAAATATTTAAACTGGTTATTTTCTTTTGCAAATGTATCCATTTGAGCAAGATCTGATCTAACCCTTTAATAACTGTATGCCTCCTCGGAAAATTCCAGCTTATTGGTTTATGTAGTTCATTAACATCTTGATTTTTTTCTTTCGATGCCATTTATCGCTTTATCACTTTAAATATTAAATAACAGGTGTCTAGAATCTTAGCAAACTACCTTCAGTCTAGACGTGTTGTTCCTGGTTGTTTACCAGCTTTGGAATAATTAAGATTTTCCATCTTGTCGCGATTATTAAATACATCCAACTGAGCCGTACCTAATGTTTTAATTATATCTTCAATCGTATTATTAGATTCAGGTCTACTGCTATCAAATAATGCCGATAATTCTATAATTTTTGTCTCAAAAGTATTGATTAAATCATTAATTCTATTAAATATATCTATCAATCTGTGTCTATTATTTTCTTCACTTTTAGCCACATCTTGCTGTAGCATTAAATACAAATTAATTATTGGTCCATATAAACAATTCACATATTTTTTATTAGCAACGTCATCATCTTGAGTGGGTAAATTAACGTTACATATTTTTAAACCTCCAATATCTAAATCACCATTATATGTTAATGAAAATAATGATGAGGAAGTAGGCGAGGAAGAAATCTGATAATGTGAATATTTAACGGACGAACGTCCAAACCTATCTATACTCATCACCGTTGTTTAACTAAATAATAATATTTATGCATGGTAATATATCAATATATAACTTTTGCTTCTTTTAATTCTTCAATAATTGACGCAATCTCATTACTATGAGAAGAATTACGTGTTTGTTGCGATGCGAATAGCAATCGTAATGTATCAACTAGTTCGTTAACATCATCCCAATAAACATATTCTATTGGTTTGGAATTATAGACCATATTATAGTTTCCACCTTGCTTATCAACAGTGGACGAATAATACGTCGATATTTCTGATTCCTAACTCCAACTATTCTGCATTGGGAAGAGTAACCCTTTCTGTATAGATTAGTGTCATCTAATATGCGATCAAATTCCTCGAAGTCTTTACTAGTATTATTTTTAGGATCTTTATAAAATAATAAATTATAAAGTCCCTTGCTACCTGTATATAATTCTCTACCTATTATTATATGGCCAGTAGTTTTATCAAATTCAATTTTATTATGACCCAAGGTCCATGTATTAGTGATAGCGTTATATCTTGGAGAATGAGTAATGCCAATATTAGGAGAATGCTGAAAATAGTCCTTTATAGGTTCTTGAGAAACTTGTGGATATTTATCTAATTGCGGTGTATCTACATTAGTAATTGCATCGTCGCTTTCATCTACTTCGTCATCCTTCTCATCCAGCTCGTCTTCTAGTTCCATTTCTTCCTTCTCGTCGTCCTCCTCCTCCTCGTCCTCCTCTTTTACTTCTTCATCTATCTTGTCAATTTGATCTTCCTCAGATATCTCTTTTTTTTCAATTTTCTTTACATTTTCCATTTCGTTTCCATTTATTTCAGACGTTTTATTTTTAACAACCACATTGTCTGCTGCTAATTTTTTTAACTGATCAGTAACAGGTGTAAAAATTCGGTTCAATGTACCATCTTCATTAGAACGTCTCAATTTTAAGGCTCTAAAACTTATCTTTTGCGGACACTTTCCCACTAATCTAGAAGCTTCATGATTATAAAAAGAACTGTTTTTTTGAACATAAAACTATTCATGAACCTTTAAATATTCATCAAAGTCACATCGATATCAACCATTATTTAATTCGAATTCTTTTACAATTACTAATGGTTTCAATTTATTACTATTCCAACATTGTTGACACATGTTTTTAAAATAATTGTACGATATATCTGGTGTGACATGTTCATCAAAAAGATGTTTTAAGTTAATATCATCTTGTTTAAAAAGTACAGTCACATTAAAATTGTCTCTTATTAATTGTTTAGTTATTTTGGAATAAGTTTGACTTAAATATGCTACGTTTATAGATTTGTGTCGTCCCATTAAAAAATATGCCCTAATTTTATCCTGCTTATCACATGAAACATCGTCGAATATAAATACAGAGTTTTCTTTAGCTTCATCAGGATCAATAACTAATTCATTATCATTATATGGGAAATATTTTATTTCTTTAACTTGCTGCAATACATTTTCCAATAATTTATACTTAGGCTGATAAAGAGATTTTGAATAAAGATAGATATTAGCAAATTTTAATCCATTTCGATCAAATAACAAAGCTAAGAGCGAATTTATTTTGCCGCACCCGCTCAGACCACAGAAAATTCCGCGAAAATAATTTGGTAGTAATTCACTGTGTATATATGTTTTAGATGTCGAAACATCAAAGTTCAAATTTTCGATAGTAAGTTTAAGATCTTGTCTTACTAAACGCATTTTTGTAACTATTATTGAGATAAAAACGAATTAGCTATATAAATGAATTCATTTTGCTTATACAGTTTAGTAATATGAAACCTATTCACTACAGAGGTGCGGGTATAGTAAATTCGTTAATTGATAGACTCCCCTTTGAGGCACATCTCCCTCATTATCACTGGTGCGGACCAGGCACGCGAATCCGGAAGCGCCGAGCACGTGGTGATCCTGAAATTAACCCATTAGATGCAGCTTGCAAGCAGCACGACCTCGCATACAGCTCAAGTTCTGCATTATCTGATAAACATAAGGCGAACAAGGAATTAGAAGATCGTGCGTGAGAACGAGTGAAATCAAAAGATTCCAGTTTTGGCGAAAATGCTGCATCTTGGCTAGTTGTAAATACAATGAAAGCTAAAAGAAAAATGGGAATGGGGCTTTCATTCAAAACACACGTTATCGATCCTACATCGAAAGCGTTAAAAAAATATAAGAATCATAAAAATTTACAAAAGTCAAGCTTAGAAGGATTAAAAGCAGTTCGATTGGCTATTAAAAAAGCAGGAGGCCGAAAAAATATCAGTTTGCCACGCGTTATTCCATTTATATGCGTTGAGTGTCTCAGAGGTGGTAAGCTCACCACTTTGGAGGTTCATGAAGCACTAGCTGCAGTGGCGCGGAACAATTGTGTTGCCCTGGCATGGTCTCATAGTCAACCGGGCAGGAAGGAAAATGACGATGCATACAGGCCGGCAAGACGGCGAAAACAGGGCTTCTTGAGTCCTAAACCTGCTCTCTACAGCATCTGGGCTGCATCTATGAACTTTTAGGATGCAGTAACGCTATGTAGACAGCAGCGGTCTGGAAACAGACCACTGGCGGCTTACACGCAAAAATCAGCATGCAATACTCCTCTCCTAAGAAGACAAAATACTTACTAAGCCTGACCAAGGACAAGCTGCGTATAGCGGTTCGTATCCTGACAGGGCACTGTGGGTTAAACTATCATCTCCATAAATTGGGCTAAGGTCTAGCCCGATCTGCCGAGGATGCGAGTATGATGACGAGACGGCCGAGCACGTGCTATGGTACTGCTCGGCGCTCTCCGATCTGCGTCAACATATCCTAAGAGTACCAAGGCCTAGTATGGTCAGTATCATTGCTGCCCCAACCGCCGACTTCAAGAGTTCATACTCAAGACGGGTTGGCTGGATATAAAGGGGCGTTGAGAGATACAAAAAACGGCAGCACAATGGGCCCGTTGAGGCTTGAGTGCACAGAGCGTCGACACCTGTCGATACCCACCCCAGCAAATCTCCAACTCCGGTCTATATTTAACCTATGTATGCTCTATATATACTGGCAGAATGGTTCTGCTTCGAACGTACTTATATGGTCCTCCCTTAAAATATTTTCAAGCTACACTATTTTAAATGGCTGTGTTAAACTGAAATCTCAAATTTACCTATGAGCAATCCAAGACTGGGTAGTGGCTGTCGTATAACTTACCAGTCTCTATTGTCTTGATAGCAGTTGACAATTGTCTTGTTGACTCATTTGTTCGACTTCGTGCTAGGTTTGTAGATAGAATCTATCTAAATCTCTATCTCTATATTTAATAAAATTAAATGTAGTTTGTTTATAGGTTTGACAATACAATGTAAGGCGTGCATTTTCCCAAGTCGACCACCAGCAGCCAGAGCTGCAGCAGTCACCAGGTGGTCGAAGTAGATAATACAGATGTCGGACAATCTAGGAATTTAGGGAATGCTATGGCTGTCTTTCTCATTCACTATATCTATACGATCCATCGCAGTCCCACATCTCGTTGAAAAGCTTTGATAGACATCGGGATCATCGCAATTACTTACGAGGGTACTCCGAAAAAGCAATTCATCAAAGAAAGTACAAAAATACATAAATCAGTCTTTGTGTAGAAAAATAGCTAAATATTCTACATTTTAATTGCTCTACTAACTGCCGAAATTAGTATTTTTTAAATCTGCAGAACTGAGAAAGCTTATTTTTGGGATTGCGCTTGTAAAAATGATAGATTGGTTTGGGCAAGACAGTTGGGAAGTGGCAAAAGTCAACGTCATCAAAGATATTGATATCTCTCTTTTTAGTAAAAGAAAAAAGGAAAAAGTTGTATCGTTGCGAGTTGATATTTTATTTGCAAACATGGAAATATGTTTTTTTTTTGGTCTGTTTTTTGAATTTATTAATAGAATATGAATCTTTGTTTGTGTATTAAAAGCATAGAGAAAGTGTTATTTTTAATTCGAGTGATTCAGAAATTAAATATAGTTTTCAATTTTTTTTTGCGACATCTTAATGGAGAAAGGAACAAAAAACTATCCTGAAAAACAGTGATGAATTAATGAAACTGAACCATAGCAAAATTTGGGTGTTCGACAATGGAACTAAATTTTTATGATTTATTGTTTTTTTGATTGTAGAAAAAACGTAATATACATTTCGATCAAAAAGTGGATTTGTTGCTCTTATCACCCGTTTCTGAAAAGCAGATAATTATCGATGGTCATAGTTGTTATGGATGAAATACATTGAAAATAATAGATCAAATATTTTATCCTAGCAACAGAGATCATTCGCGTTTCGGCAACCGGCGGTCAGTGACTATCGCGCTCTGCAAGCTATGTTCCAGCTGCAGTTAGCGATGACAAAAGTGTTACAAAAGGTCAAGTAAAAAATAGGCACAATTAAAACTGAAAAATTTTATTTTATAAATATAGATTTATCACATGTATATACAATTTTTACAATATAGGTTACGTAAGTCTATAATAAAATTCCGTTTGTGCTATTATAAACATCTAATAGTTGATGGTTGCATATTAAACATATAAAAATAACATGGAGCTACCAGCTAACAATAACCATAGTAACAGAATATTTTAAAATTAGTTTTATACCTTCAAGAATCCAAAGCCGCTCGTCAATCTCCTAATAAGATGAAAATATAGGTGACCATATTTCGATAACCAGTGACAAAAAAATCAATTGAAAGAACTTTCGTTGTTTCACATTAAATAACACTTTATGTGTTTTTTTCCATATGTTACAGTAAAATAGCGATGAATTGCTTTGACAGCTGATGAAACGATAGTTGCAACAAATAAGACAAAATATCTGACTTTTCTCTTCATTATTTTCTAATTTACAGTATGGAAAGCTAACCTTTTCAGTTATCGCTCTTTCACATTAGCAGTATTATTATTATCATTAAGCGTATGAATTCCATTGATATGATCTTTAAGCTTCAAGACATCATACTGAAGCTTATCATTGTCGTTCTGCTATGTTGACTTCAGTACAGATTATTGTCATCAATCACTTTCAGATAATACTTTTTTTCGTTTTTTAGCTTGTTTGGGTTTTACAATTTCTTCTTCCTTCAAATTAAGTAAAACCGAATCAATATGTTGGCCAGTTAAATAGAAAAAAAGCCGTTTAAATTATTATAGACCATAATTTGTCCATAATTTAAGGGTGTTGAATTAACGTAAGTTGTTTAAAAAAAGTAATAAGGACTACTTAAGTCTCACGGCGTATGTACATCTACTTTTAAGTGTCAGCTGTCATGTCACTTTCTTGACGTTTCTTGAAAAATTTAGAAGCGGCATTGCCAGATCTGCAGTGTACTAGAAAATTTCGTAGAGGTAACAGCTCTCTGGGTATATTGCATGTGTTCTGTTCCGTCGCAAGAAAATTTTTTTTAGTTTTGAGTTGAGGTAGAAATTTTATTTTTTCATCTAAATGTAATTATATAATTGAAGTGAAAGTAATCGGGTGTGTATATTTCGTGTATTAGAAGGACGCAGTATGAGTTTGATGCCGATTTTTGAAACTTAATGATTATTTTCGATGGATGAATCAACAACATAGGGGAAGTTTTTACTAATGGCGAGAAAAACATTTTAAAAGAATTAAAATCGATAATGAAACAATAAATGCTACAAAAAAATTTTTCTTTGGGATCACAACATATTAATTTGTATTATAGTTTGAACTTTTGAAGCGGTATTATTAATTAATTGTAATAATTGCATTATTAAATTTACATGTGTTTTTATTTTACATAGTTTGCCGAAATCAAATAATTTTCGTGTATGTATATTGTAAAAACGTATGTATTCATTTTATTTCCATTTCTATTAAATAAATCTCCAATATATTTCATTTGTTGTTCTATTTCACAATAAACACATAAATTATGATACACACAGAGAGCTGTTACCTCCACGAAATTTTCTAGTACACTGAAAATCTGGCAACGCCGCTTCTAAATCTTTCATCAAACGTCAAAAAAGTGACATGACAGCGGACACTTAAATGTAGATGTACATACGGCGTCATACATCTGGTTTGACGCAAACTTCGACTTTCTAATTCATTGCGTAATAGCGTATCTTATAGTAATATGTGTTATGTTTTTTTAGAGTACTACCATTGTAACAAGTTAAGAAACTAAACCAAGTGAAAATATATATATATATATTATATATAATATATATTATAAATCTATAACAACCTATTATTGCATGATGGATTGTATTAAATATGTAATATTCAATACAATATTTAATGCAACACGTATTACATGATTATGATCACATCTCCGGTTGCCTATAGTTACAAAAGAAAATATGCTATGCATTTACGAAAAATCGCACTTATACTAACATCGCTGCTATCTTCTGAAGAATCTGTGAAGTCTCTAACCAATTGTCTTTTATTTACGCTTCGTTCAACATTCGATACCGTTGAAGATTTATTAAATGATCCATGTTTTCGACTTCCACGTCCATGTAAACGACTCTTGGTCGAACTAAATTCCTCTTCTTCTTCCATGAGGGCGAAAAGTTCACTAAATTGTTTTCTTTGGCTATCATTACTATAATTTAAAATATGTAAATTACCAGAATAGTTAATCGCTATGATTTAGAGCACCTATTATTCTGAGCAACACTTAAGGCCCTTTGCATTGAGTCGAGCGTATAAATTGCCATGCAATCATGTTTTTCACATATAATTCGTAATTTTTCTAAATGACCTAAAACTTGGTCTGC
Organism: Platypus cylindrus; assembly: GCA_949748235.1. Classification (NCBI taxonomy): domain Eukaryota; kingdom Metazoa; phylum Arthropoda; class Insecta; order Coleoptera; family Curculionidae; genus Platypus; species Platypus cylindrus. Next base: position 39,134,381 of record OX456488.1, read on the forward strand.
ACTTGGAACGGCCGTATTTAACATTTTATTACCTTAAAAAAAATATATCCAATTAACACAAACTAAAAAATGTAACTAACTTAAAAAGTTGATTAAAGCAGAAACTACAAAAAAAAAAGATTATAAAATTCTGTTTTTGTTAAAATAACAGATTTCAGACTTCCGAATAGTCTATCTGAAGCAGAATTATAACGTTTAATAGTCATTAGATCAATTACATATTTTTATTAGTAAATGAAATACTTAGTTTACGATTTTAAATGAAAATAAAATAAAATCTATAACAAAGATAACTTTATCTTTTACAAAAAGATCTTATGAAGTATTTAAGCAGGTATTATTTATGAGCTTTTTCAGCGTTGAAAAAAACGTCATGAAAAAACCCAGAAAGAATAGTTTTTGCATTTATACGACTGGTGTTTTTAATTTGCAGCAAGTATTTTCTTTTTATTGCCAGCATTCATTTTCAATGAAGAATAATAGTAATAATAAGCATATTGGCACGAACAATTTAATAAGTAAACGCTATTTTTTTTATTACAAAATTAAAAATTATATAGTACTTAACTCGCAATGTGGTCAAGTTTAGAACTATATTTAACAACTTGATTATATAAAAATCATATGAAGTAAAGAAACAAAAAAATTAAAAAAGCAACTATGATAAATTTATTAGATATATACCAATATATAGCATATTGTTATTGACCAAGGAAAGAAAGAATTATTCAATTTAACAACACATATATGTACATATACATATGTAAGTAAAATAGAAATACAGCCAATTCAAATTGGCTGTATTATAATATACTATAAGCAATATGCCTATTAGGAAAACGTTTAAATAACAGTGTCCATCTTTATCAACCGAAAAAACTTGGCAACAATGCCTTCAAAGAATCTGGGTAAAACCGGATCCCATTCTAAATGCAAAAAAACCAAATTCATTATACATACCTGTGATGATGCCCGTGATAAGTCTGGAAAAGCTTATAAACAATACCCGTTTAAACACCGCATTAATGAATATTGTCAAGCTCCTTTGATTTAAACAGCCAATTTTGAATCACAAAACATCATTTTTGTAATCAATGTTTGCCTTTAAGTCAAATTTAAAGTTGACTATGATTGGCTTAAAACAATTTTTAGCCAATAGGGTACGACTTTAAATTTGACTTAAAGTCAAACATTCATTATAAAAATGGCCCAAAAACCATCTAATTTTAGCAAAGTTAATAACTAATCAACGTTAATGACTCTACGTTTTCTAGGTTTCCTCTACGTTTGTTATTAACCTAGCTATCAACAAATATTTAAGTGTCCACACTTAATATTTTAAGTACACAAAGAAAAAGTGATTGTACCAATCTGTCGAAAACAAGTTGATATTTAGTTTCTTTATTTTTAATATAATATATATAAATATAATTTTCGGCTGTAAACCACCTTTAATCGAGATCTAACTTTTTGATTAATTTTAATACACGACATGTATGTGCTATGTAGTATCTTAACATACCAAACTACAGTAGCGTTTACTATTTCTACTCCTCACTATCATTTAAAAATGAAGTATACCATATCAACGAGCTAGTTTCCTAGCAGTATTATCATTAAAATGGATATTTACGTTTACCTCCTGCCCTTTTTCGTTTATTCGGTGATGTTGAGGGATATCTCGTGCTCAACAAAGTACTTATTAATTCAGCAACTTTATCGATATATTCATCACACCAATATTTTATAACACTGAAAATAAATGTATCGCCATTATCACAAATATCACGTGAAAATAAGCATTTGATGTAGTCTGCATTGGGTTTCTCCTGTCGTAGCATAAGCATTATAGCTGTTAGAGCTTCATGATGTTGTTCACAATCTAATTCCGTAAATAGAGGTAGAACTGTATCTATTGGAAAATCATGGGCACTAATTAATTGCCAAAAAAAAAGTTGTTCTATCGATTCCCAATCGAGCGTGCAACGCATTAACGCATTACAATTTTCTTGTTTAAACATCACAAGATGACCTTGGAGTACCTATACATAAGAAATAGGCTTATTAGTAGGAATAGTAACATCTACTGCTGTTAGTAATATATTGGTTATTTTATATGCATACATTTTGAAATGTTTTCAGCAACTAACACATTATTTAGGTATCAATACGAATGACCTAAATAGTTGTATTACTCAAGTCTAGTTGATCCGGATTAACTACTTTCTACTACAAATAACTCAAATTCAACTACCTTAGCTACAAGAGTTTGAAGTTGTTTGGGATCAATTGCTGAAATTATAACACGAAGAGTTTGAGCATTATTCACCATCTGTTGTCTGAAGTCTCGATATAAATCCGGCACCAACCACATCATTAATTTTGTGTCGATAATATGACAGGCATATAAATCATCATATAAACATTGATCCAATTTCTTTTCGATACTATTACAAAACTCCTTATAAATTGTAACTTTTAATGCACTAGCTTTCGTATTGTCGTCTTTTTTGTTTTCTGTGCGAATTTGCACTTTAAGAAAGTAAAGAATAAAATAACCTAAAGCTGTAAAATGCTGATACATTTCAGCTAAAAAACGTATTAGGGTCGCTTTTTTCATTTGATCTTCTCTGGAGTTCGAATATCGATATACTGCTTTTAAAATAATAAACAAAGGACAGTGCAAACTTTCAATTAAAGTTTCTTGAGAAATTATTTCAGGAAATACTTTTTCCGGAAGTAAATCTTCCCGAATAGAAGTTAAGAAAGCACGTGCTACAGCAACGAATGTATCCTCATCATTTGGATTCTTATTTAATTCTAAATCCAATACTTCTACAATTAATTCTTTGGCTAAATCGCATCGCTTCTCCGGATCATTTTCTTCTTGTAATTTACCCAACAAATCGCCTAACGGACCATCTATTATGGTATCATCAGTTTTATCTAATTTTTCTTTTAAACGTACCTAAAATAAAATCTAACTAATTTTCTGACAAAAATAGCTGTAGCGAAAGTACTAGCAGTCTCATTAAGACTAAATTACCTTTGATAATGGAATATCATCATCATCGGTGTCATCTTCTATGTTGGTTATATGTAAGGAAGACTCTTCTTCATCATCACTGAAGGTTGGTTCATTATCTAATAAATTATTATTTAACGACATCACTCCTACGTTATCTTCTTCAAATCTATTAAGTGGTTGTGGGAAATCTTCTCTAGATGTACAAGTATGTAAATTAGACGGTTCATAACAAAATTCCTAGAAACGTTAAAGAAATAAATTCAGTATTTTTATTGAAGTATACCACAATCCAGCCCCAAACCTTAAAAGTTTCCTTCACCATATTTCTCAATTCACGATCTAATTTTGAATTGTCAAATAATGGCAACAGACTGGGCAACACCTTTTTATCTAAAATTTGTTTTAATGAACTAAAAATTCCTGCGCGTACTTTATCCATTAATGGTGGATAAAAATTGGAAATAATTCTACAAAGGAAATCCAACAATGTGGCAGTAACTGCTGGATGAGATCGCATTGAATGATGCATTACAAGAATAGCAGGTTCTATATTCATAATATTATCTTTGTCGATATCAAAAAAAAGCCAGTCATAAAATAAAGCAAGCTTCGCATTCGATACAGCAACGGTGCTCGTACATGTTGTTAACAACCAACCAATAACTGCCCAGCGTGGAATTATATCAGAACAAAGTAATTCATTGGTTGGGTGAATCACTCCTACAATAAACCTAAAAATTTATATTTAGAATTATTTTCTTGTTAATCTTAAATTAATAATTACTAATCTATCATAATCTTTTGTATTACTTGAGACTAGAATAACGTCATATAAAAAAATTATTATATACTCCTAACGAGGGAAGTTTAAAAGCTGCTGTACCGTTTTATCGAATACTTTATAGATATACGTTAAGCATAAATAATATAGAGATTAATTTTTTGAGTTAGTAATTATTTAGTTATCCATTAATGAATACATTTCACTACTATACGAATATATAGGAAGATATGTGCTGAATGTAAAATCAACACTATGATTACTTTTCAGTGCTATCAGTTCTTCTGATATATGCCTTATATTTAATGTACATCTAGTGATCCAGAATGTCAAACATTATTTCAGAAAATAGTTTAGATCTGGCAGATTATAGAGCACCGCTTGACTTTCAGAGCACAATGTCTCTACAAATTAGGATTACCTAATAATATCACATCTTAATGACTGCGATTCTGGTGTTGCGAGATACTGTCGTTGAAACCAATCTTGATATCGTTTATGATTCCCGAACCGAACCTGTGACGTTAAAAAAAATAATTTTCTCTCCATTTCCGGTGTTAAACGGGATTGTAAAAACCTTCGTGATGTACGATTTTGAAGCAACTGAAGAACACCTAAAAAGGATATATTCTGTAATACCCGAGTCATAAATTTATTAATAACCAATTGCATATATATGCATGCCATATATCAATTCATCATTTCTTAATATCTACTTATTTAACTAAAAACAAAATTATAATTAAAAGTTAATAATACCTTTATTTATTAGCATATATAATTTGTAAATATTATATGTACACTATAAGTATGCGAATGCTTTACTGAGCATTGTCTTTAATTTTATCTGCTCAAATATATAATTTTATCTGTTTGAAAAGAGTCTATCTTTATTATTTCTTTAAATGACTACGAACAGTACAAACCTTTTGACGTAATATGCGGATATGTATATTGTATTAAGCATAATAAGTATAATTAATACGTTGTATTTTATTTACATCTAATCTTAATTGAGTTCATAAAACTTACCAGTAAAATTAGGATATAAATTCTTTGGTGATATAAGCATGTCGCGCCAGAGTTGTTCAAATTCGGGAATTCGTGCAACATTCTGTAAAAGTCTAACTAAATCACGTCCAATAACGAGACATTCTTGAAAATGTTCACGCATAATACTAGCTAAAAAACTAACTTCCTTTTGCCTTAAATTACTTAAGAATGGTGCATGATGATCTTCTATTAATCTTAAGTAGGTATAAACTACAGATGCAATTAAAAGTGGAAATTTTTCTAACCATCCCTTGTATTCAATAAATAAATCTAACAGGTTTTCCACTAATGTTAAATTCTTCAGACTAACATCACCACCAGCCGCATGTCTCAGGAGATTCCAACACAGACTATCGACATTACTCACATTGGTTTTTATCATTTCTCGGAGTAGCCACAACAACTGTCGTTTAACTACATCAGTGAAACGCAAATATTTATCTAACACTAATTGAGACAATGTAGTTACAATATGGGCAAAACCATCCCGAGTTATTAAAGTTAAGTCTCTATAACTTCTTGGTGCATTAGTCGGTTCAGTTAAAATCGAAACTAGCAATCCAAAAGAAACATCTTCATAACATTTATCTTTAACCAGTGCCTTATTCAATGCTTCATGGGCATCTTTATCACTTAGCTCACCTCGGACACTTTGTAGAAATTGAAAACTTCGTAGTAGTTTCTGCACATGAAAATCAAAAATTAAAAAATACCTGAATTTTTGAAGAACCCGCCATTCCTATTTATAATGACAGCAAATAGAACACTTCAGTGTTATATTTGTAATGGCCGCCGTACATCATTAGCACGGTCAACAAGTTCTAAGAAAATTGTTTACCTCCTCAGCATCATCTTTATTTTCCACCGGGGTTGAAATGAATAACTTTTGAGCAGCTATTAACTTATTTTCCATATCTTAAAATATTAATTAGCGGTCCTTTAAATTAATTTTATCAAATGACAAAAACAGTGAAGAAAACATTGTACAAATGTTTATGATTGTGTAAAACTGGAAATCAAGCGTGCGTTGATATATACCTAGCTTGCATACACGGAGCTTACCGATTGTTTAGACCGAAAATAAGCGAAACATATAATATCTATTTCTATACTTGATAATAATTTATTATTTTTTTTAATTTTATCAAATTTAAATCGACTTAAAATATGAATTAAGAAAGAAAAAGTAAAGGTTTAATTTAATATATATATAAAACGCAGAATTACATGTGATATAGAACAGGCATATTATGTATGTAATAAAACAATATAATTTATAAAATGTAGTATCTTACAATTAAACAAGTGCGTTTCATCGTAATCTTTCATAAAAATAGTTTTGATTTCATTTTATAAATTTAAATTTAAAAAACTGTTATATTATTGACATTTTCCATAATTTAGTAATATTATAATGGTAATTATTTAAGAAAGTTTAAGAATAATTATTTTACCAATTACAATAAAACCTTTATTAGCGATCACCTCTCAATAACGTCGATTTTATGTTTTCACCAAAAGGTTGATATGGTTTAGTGCAATCATCTCAATAACGGTACTGTACAATGATGAGCTGATAATTTGAATGATCGTTATATCGAGATTTGCACTAATATTACATCAATAAGTATAGAATATACCAAGCCTATTGGTCCTCTTAAATTATAAATGTATAAAATATGTAGTGCAAGCAAACAGCAAGGAGTTCTAGCCACAAGAAAGCTGTAGATTCTTAAATTGAATAAGGTCTGTGAGACGAAGACAAGTAATTTAAGAAGATGAATTAAAACTTAATAATTTTTATAAGAGGAGAGATTTGAGTAATTTAATAAGAAGTAGTGAAAATACCTGACTTCGTCCGGGTTGAGCTGTTAAATGGAATTCTCTATAAGGCCAAGCTGACGACCAAACCACACCGCTCGTTATAAATTAGAATTCTCTATGAAGTAAAACTTATAATCAAAAATATCTACAGCTGCCTTATAAAAAATTCTGCTGTATAACGGATGTTTGGCTTGGTTGTTATTTTTTAATTGTTTATAACATTTAAATATGAAACATTTAATTAGGGCAATGCGTCAATACTAAAGTACTATTAGTACTGAATAATAGTCCAATAATGTATTGTATATGAAGAAAAGTCTGTAAAAATAATGATTTAAATATCAAAAGTAAATATAGAAAAATACTGATATAGATGCTAGTGGTATGCTGATAGCAGTGGCGTAACTACCAGTGTTTCGCGTGTTCCATGAAAAACGGGGGAATGTGAAATAGCCGATTTGTCAAAAAATATGTCATATTATAAAATTTTTAACATTATTCTTAAGTTAATACTTATTATTATTTTATTATTATACATTATTAAGTATTTCATGGCTGATAAGATGAATATTATTCGTAATCAATATATGAATATTTCAATAATTAGATGCAATAGATCGATTTCCTATTACATTGTATCTATACACAAGGTACCTATTATCATACTTTGTAAAGTACAAGAATTGCGCGCGCATACACACGTCATTGGCAGGTGAAAACTTATATAAATTAAAATAAATATTCTTCTGATAATAACAATCAATAAAGACACAATAATACATCATATATATAAATCAATAACAAGTATATTATTAATATATTAATATTAGTATTTTGGTAAACAAAAAGTTCCGAAAAAAATTACGACTAACTTCACTACCATTACACTTTGTAAAGCGAATCTTGTGCTACAATTATATAAATATTACCCTTCTTTGAGCGTGGTAGTGGTCCTACTATATCCATGCTGATGGTGTGCCAAACCATGGAGCATATTGTGAGAGTTCTAGCGATGAGTAGATGAAAATCCAACTCGTAGTATGTGAAAGGGAGAAGGGTGTTGTTGTAACAGGGGTTGCAACAACGACGTAGAGAGACATCGATGGAAAAAGAGAATGATCAAGTTGATCTTACAGCTCAATAAGATCGAGCTAGTGTATATGTAAAATCCGCGATTGAACATTGTAGAGGTGGAGATGCTGATAGGATTTGATCACTGAGTGTTATGAGAGAGAATCGAACATCGTTCTCTGTTAATGGAGGGTGGTGTTGGATGGGTGTGACTTTGGTAGTTGTTTGTAAAGCTAGTATAGTGAGTTTGCTCGTACCGAAAGCCATCTTGGTGCTACACCAAAGTTAAAACATGTTGTCATGGCATGTTGATGTTGCAATATACATCAAATACAAGTACATTGATACTGCAGTACACGGACCAGTCTATGTGCATAAATTTGAATGTATGCGATATTGATGAATGGATCAAAAATATGACGTATATTCTAAATTATAAATTGTCATTAACAAAAAGAAATAGTCTCGCAAAAATAAAATAAATCAATCAATACGTTTAGGTTTAAACAATCGTACATACCTTTTACTCACCTTAATTTTTTATACCTGTATTTAAAGAAATTAAATACACTATACTGTAAATTTAAAATATACTTTTTTCCTAGAAAATAAAAGTAAATGCAATGATTAAACCTTAGAACTAATAATAATAAATAAAACAATCTTACGGCAGCAGGTACCACACCGCTATAGGGTGAAAAATACTGAAAATAAATTAAATGATTAAATAATTCAGTCAATTAACCTCGGTCATGGGCCTTTGCTGGGCATATAGGCAGGAAAAGGAAGCCGTTCAAGAGCTCGATTGGCGACAGGAAACTGGATCTCGAGCCCTCGATCACCAGATGGATGAGGAGCCGTTCGAGAACTCGATTGGCGACGGGAAACTGGATCTCGAGAACTCGATCACCAGGTGGAAAAGAGTAGCCGTTCGAGAACTCGATTGGCTAAAGGAACTGGATCTCGAGAACTAGATCACCAAGTGGATAGAGTAGCCGTTCGAGAACTCGATTGGCTAAAGGAACTGGATCTCGAAAACTGGATCACCAAGTGGATAGAGTAGCCGTTCGAAAACTCGATTGGCCAAAGGAAGTGGGTCTCGACAACTCGATCACCACGGGAAAAAAATAGTCGTTCGAGAACTCGATTGGCCAAAGCAACTGGATCTCGAGAACTCGATCACCAAGTGGAGAAGGTAGCCGTTCGAGAACTCGATTGGCGAAAGGAAAGGGTTATGCCAAGCAAAGCGTTTCCGCTCTATAACGGCAGGACGTATAAGCAGAGTTTAAATCCCTCATCGGGTGAGCGGATTTGTCTGCTGCTTCCAGTGAAGTTGTTTTTCATGTTTCCTCTACCCCACCTTTTATAGCTAGGTATCATGAAGTTACGAAACAACTTAGCTTCTCGGCCAACTCGGGCCCTTTTTATACCCGTGATTGTTTATTAAAGTCAAGGGCCAGGGTGGGAGATTTACAATACTGTAACTTAATAACAATTTCCTATACCTTAGTGTAGTGCTGACTGCAAAACCATATGTTGAAATCAACTTCATTTATAAAAATACATTTTATTACTCTAAGTTGTTTTCACTTTTACAGTCCGAATGCCCTAAGGTAATATTCCTTAATAATACCTATCTTATTCTATATGTATTAGCTGTATATATTGTATTCAATAACGATCTACCGGCAAACAACTTACCAAAAACAGCCCTTTATTCTGGGCGCCGCTAAGTCGCCAATATAAAAAATAAACTAACAATGATTACGGAGGCATACCAATATTTATAAAACAATATAATATATAATATTTACATATATTCAATAAATCCTTATATATCTAGTACAAAACGTTAACGTTGTATCGTTATCAAAAGGAACAAGAATAACAATAGCCAAAAGCAAAAATAACAACAAAGGGAACCATTTTCTGTGACGGGTATCTCCCCCATGTTACACAAAGTGGTTTTCTCCTATAGGATGTTTGCTGTTTCTTTAAAGAATGACTAATTCCAGTCAAGCTAACGCAATGTTATTAAATAATTAGCTATTGCTGTATGCAGGCTAGTAACACATTTTTAATAAACAAAAGACGTCATGTAATTTTTGTTGGCAAATACTTGATGCCAATGGAGTACTTGCATTACGATACGAGGTACTATTTGATTTCAAAATTAAGTGTTTAATCAAAAGCAAAAAAATTGTTTTATTCATCGATACGTTTTCTTCACGGCATTCAAATAAAAATTATTAGAAATAAATTTAAACTTCATATTCAGAACAAAAATCAGGATAATAAAAATAATAATTACTTCTAATTTATAGCTAAATTGAAGTCACCGTTTCTTAAAAGGGAAGCGAAGCTTTTTTTCTGAATAACGATAACATTTTTTATTGGAAATTATTATTATTGTTTGTATCACGGCCGGCTAGTGAGCAACCAGCGTCGTCGCAATTATTCATTTTTTTTGGATACAAACCGAAGCTGAATTACATAATTAAATAGAAATTTTGTTTTATGGAATGTTAAATGATTAGTATTAATAGTTACTATTCGTTTTCAATGTTTAATCTAACGCATTCATAATGCATCTGTCGGTTAAACCGTTTCTTGGAATAATTCGGCTTCTTGCTCGGGCCCCACCCTTTGATTTCGGATGCCTTGCAGCTGCCTCATAACTCCAAAGGAAAAGTTAGGGAAAAAGCCTGTACGAACAGCTTTTAGACAGTGGAGCACATAGTCTAGGGTTTAGGAAAAAGTGAAAGAAAAGCCAGAAGAAATTCTAAAAACATCATGTTATAAAATTAAAATAAAATAAAATACAACTCTGATAAATAATAAACTAGACATAAACATACCTAATAGCTGGGTCCACCAAAAAAAGCGAAAAACAAACAAAACGAAATAAATAGAAAAACATAAACTTAAAAACTTACTCTCTACCACTAGACTTAATTACCCAATACTAACGGCAGCAAGCACTATAACATAAACACAGAAACGGAATATTTCACGGCTACCGGTGTTGGCGTGGCATACGCTCCGAAATTAAATCTCAAATTTAGTAACTTCGTTACAATAAATTAGTTGGATAACTTAAAATTCATCATTCAATCGTGTCAAAAATTCTCTAGACCAATAAGTGCATTTAATTCCACAGATGAAAATTTTTTATGACCGAATTTTAATATTAATAGATTGAAAAAAGAGTTTTGAAGAAATCAGAAAATTCTGATTATCTTGAAAACTACTGAAGATAGGCCCACCCTCTCTTTAACAATTTTCGGTTTGTTTTTTAATGACCTATACGTGGCGTGGTTTTTCTACAAGTCAAGGTGAACACCCTGTATACGTACGAAATTTTGCTACTCTAGCAAAATTGGTTATAGCTTATCCCAAGAGCCCAAATCTTACCGGACATGTTACACGTTAACTGTGCGTTAATTGTTACGCATTGTAACATCACTGTTCAAAACGTGTACGCCAGAAATGAATCGTTCGAAAAGTGTGTTAAGATCTTTCAAGAATTTTAATTCTGTAAGTCAGAATTATTCACGATTTTATGCGGAATGTTGTATATATATACATTTGTATATAAAATACATGTAGGTACCGTTTTTTCTATCGTTTATATATAAAAGAGTGTTTTCTTTGATACTATTTCCCAAATAGTAAAAATAATATAGTACTATTAATTAGTAGTTATCAATCAAATTACTTTGTATCTCTGTGTTATATACAGTAGGCATATTACATTGTAATTAATAAACTGGTTTTTTATTAGTAAAATACAAACATATACTATAAGATTTGTGTAATTCTAAATATTAATAAATATTAAATATTTATAAACAGTTTAATTAATATAAGATTTTTTATTTAATAATTTATTACGCTCACTAATAAGCACCTTTCTAATATAAATCTAGATATAAATAATAATATGAAATATTCGAATTTCGAATAAAACCTGAAAATTAATTCTCATAGAAAGAAACGAAAAATGCATCAACAAAATTTTTTAAGTAGAAAAACGTGTTCTCATACACCGAAAATGCGATATGTAGTATTTAAATGCACATGGAAAAATATCAAATTATTTGATATATATCTATCATTTTTATTGATAGTTTCATTTTTGTATTTGTTAGAATTGATATTTTGATATTTAATTTGTTTTGTGACACAATTTGTAATTTTACGTATGCAGTAAATTTTCTATTTAACTTAATCTTCACCAAATTCTATTTTGGTGCCAAAATAGAGTTCTTAATTTTTAATAGGAAGCCATTTAATTATTACTGCTAGGTTTGATGCTATTTTTCAGTTTTTTATTTTTTGAATTTACTGGACTTCTAAGTACAAAATGGCAAAATACTATGTTAACTTGTATATAGTTATAAATGATTTACTATACTAATGTGTTTTTATAATTTCTTTCAATTTTCTCGTCATTTTTGAACGGTTCCAATTCAATCACTTACTCAATTGAAAACAACAAAACAAAAACTCAAAATTTGAAATAACTTTATTGGCGCTTATACACAATTAGTTCGTGGTCCGATCACATGTCTGTGACAACAAAATAGATTTTGACAGTTGCCTATTTATAGTATGCTTTTATCTATGGTAAAAAATCACTTCGGTACAGCTTTTTGATGCCGATTAAATCGATTATTAAAAGAAATGGATTATCCTTATTCTTTTCTTTCGATTATTTTTTGCATTCATTTAAAAAAATGCAAAATCGAATAGATTGATCGCATTTTTTAATTATAATTGGTAACTTCAATCCAGTCAAAAAGAAAATTATAATGCATAGTAAACGGTCCACGTACAATATATTTACATGGTTACACTACACTACTTACATTACATTACACAATGCATTTACACATACATATATACATTCACACACATATTATAAATTCATTTTATTAGTTTGCGAAACAGTTAAAAAAAGTCTGTGAAAAGTTGACGTTTGTTATTTTTTCTTCTAATTGTCTGCATAACATTTTGCCACAAATAGACTAATTTCAGCATAAATTATTTTAGTATACATGAATATGTAGGTTACTACGTTAATTTAGTTACTTCACTCTTCAGTTTAATTATGCCATATTAATATTTTAAATATTAGGCAAGCAGAAGAACTCTGATAATTGTTATTAGTAGACAATTTAATGTCAAAGGTTTTAGGGTTACATTTTTAGCTTCTTGAGTGCGTGTGCATGACATCATGAAAATATACTTTTCTTAACACTATTTTTTTTTTTAATCGATTCTTTGGTAAATCGATTATTTTGTGGACGTTTCTCCTTTGGATCGATTCAAAAGTGCCGATATTTAATCCATACGAAGAATCGATTCTTAAAGAAGAAATCGGTAACACTAGTACACTCAAATACGCCACCCTTGCCGCTTGCAATTGCACTGTGTGGAGTAGAACACGTTTCGAAAATTGCTTTTATGAATTTTTACCATAATATTATCACTGCCCGTGTCTGTCGCGCTTTGAATCAGTTAGCCGAAAACAATTAGTATATGGTACAAGTAGTAATACGTCCAGCTTCCCATTTTTTACATGCATTTTAACGCAGGTAGTTAAAAGTTTTACGTAATTAAGCATTAAACGAAAAATTATAAAGAGTAGGAAATTATTAGTATCAGTCGAATTGCTTTAAGGTACTACTTAACAATATTGAATAGCAATTTATTAAGGCTTAACAAAAAAAGGGTAATTTATGTAATTTCCTCTATTGTGAAATTCCTATATTTTTTGTATCATCTTAACATTGTTGTTTTTTTTTCGCACAAAGGGTCTAGGGGATCTAGAAGAGATAAATTAAATAAAAATGCGGATACTAATTATATCATCTATTGTGTCAAACTAAAAATATAAAGTTAATTAATTGTAAATATTACAGAACAATAGTTTAAATTCTGCACTGGCATGTTTTTATTTTTTGGCATAGCAAAATCGTTTTGCAATCGCTTTAATAGTGTTTACAATTGCAGCCGCCATGCACTGCAAAGATTGCATCAAATTTAGCCTGAAGCATATTATAACTCATAGTGGCAACCGAATTTCGTAATCGAAGAATACGAATGCCACTTTGCGCCAGTTTTACGCGCATTGCTGGCATATTGATGAAATTATAGCATTGTTGCCATATGCACGACTTCTTCGGTACCAAAAATTACAATCGAAAAAGTAAATTAAATAATTTTTTAATTTTTACTCAGTAGAAAGATTTTATAGTAATTTATAGTAGTAGTTAATTTGGTAATATACTTAAGTTCATATAATATAACATATACGTGCCTCCATTTTTCCAAAACCATAAATCCTCACGCGGCAACGCCGCTTCTAAATCTTTCAAGAAACGTCAAAAAAGTGACATGGCAGCTGACATTTAAATGCAGATATACATACGGCGTTAAATAAAGTTTTATATTCAATCTCTCTCTTTCAGTCAGCACACGTCTCCAAAATATATTATATTTACAAACTTGGATTTTGCTTTATTTCAAATCATATTCTTATTTGTAAGCTTTATTATTCCAATAAAGATCAAAATCAAGGTTTAGAAAAATATTTTGTGGAATTAGTTATTACGAATCGAATGTTCGATTGATATTTAAAAAAATCAATCAGGATTAATTCTTGACATGAAATCTTTTCAGTTCTAAATATTAATAGCTTCGTTCGTAGATATACGTATAAAGACCTTGTCTGATAACATAAAGTAAATTTCGATGAAATCAATTCAAAATTTTCAATAAATGTGAACTATTTTTCAAAATGTCGTTAAGAGCATCGCAATCATTAGCAAATAAATTATTAAAAAAAAAAAATGGGTAAGTAAATTTTGTGTTGAAATTTTAACATCAATGATTTTTTATTTGAAAATATTAATCTAAAAAGTAAATTTATCGTTGCAACGTAGATTATGGAATCGTCCACAACATTTGATAGAACGGTTTTCATCAACAGAATGGGAAAATTTAAATGAAAGACCAAAACAAAAAGTCGTTGATATGCCACCAATGAATGAACCAATTAGGGGTATACCAAAACCACTTTATTCAAACTACAGAGAAGATAACGAACAAACAAAAGTATGTTTATTTAGTTAAAAAGGCTTCATGTACTTAATAGTGATTTTGAATGTGATTTTTAAAAAATTTTTTTACACTATTAGATAGACCAAGCTTTAATTAAGTAATATATAAAAAAAAAACGACTTAATAAAAAATAACTCAAAAAATGTCAGTTATAAAATTTAGCCCAAGCTAAATTTAGCCCCCAACCCCTGGGGTAGTGACCCTAACTTTATCACTTACTTTTAAACTAAGATGCTTGAGAGTACGATAGAATATTTGCTAAAGCTGTGAATCGTATGAAAAATTTTCAGAGTTCAAATTTCCTGTTAAACTTTTTGTTTCATTTTATATTTATTTTTGATACTTTTACAGTCAAGCAGTTACAGATGATTGGATTAAATTTAATTTTATATTTATTTGACTAACCGCCAGTTTCTGAAAAGCGGATTATGGATAATCCATCGACCAGGGCTCGTGTAAGAGCATTTGCCGCCCGTGTGTAAGGCAAGAAATGCTACCTCATCAGACTAACATAAAAGTTCTATATGATAGAAATACAAAATTATCCAAAGAAAGACCACTAATTCTACTAAAATAAAAATTTATATTACAGTCACAATATTATAGTTACAATATTTACAATTTATATTTATATACACACATTTGCTCTAAGTAAATTTTATACGAATAATAAGACAATTGACATTATTTAAATGAAACGGCTAACTACAAATATAAAATTTTTTCAGGAAATTACCAATTTTTGGCGTGGGTATATACATTTTGATTAAATAAATATTACTTTTCTATGTTTAGCTTCTACGAACTCTAACACTATATATCCAACCGTGATACCCAAAGAATCTAATATTTCCTGCTCCAATTGAAATAGTAGCTAATTAGTTAGTTTATCTTGGGATATTGTTGACCGCAAACAATTTTTAATTATTTTTAATTTAGAGAATGATCGTTCTCTTGATGCCTGTAATAGACAAGGTTAGGAATATTCTTAAAGAAATTATCAAATTGGGGACAATGGAGTGAAGGTCATATTTGAATAAATATTGCAACGGATTAAAAAGATTTAACCCTGCAGGCGGTAATAGTAACGGGTATCATCATAAGTTGAACAATACATTATACAAATCATTACCATCAATATCAGAGTGTTTCTTATTAGATTTGGTTAATTTGACATCTAATTTCTTGCAATATTTTAATAAATCTTCATAGCTATGTTTAAACATATTCTCAAGAAATCTGAACGTCATATCATAGGTATTAAGCTCTTCAAATCTTTTATTCGAAGACATTAGAACTTTGTCAATAATTGTATAAAAAAATTCGATTTCAAATTTTTGTTTCGGATCAGAAATATATTTATTATGGTGTTCATAATCAAAATCTTTTGACTTTATCTTTCTGCGAACATTTTTATTGCATGAAAAAAATGCATAAATTTCTAATGAATTAGCGATGTCGCATGCTTTGTTTAGTATGTCATCAAATGCATCATGCCGGAAAATTTTCACAGAAATCACAGAATACTTCAACCAAAGAAAAATCATTTTTGGCAACTAATTTCCAGCAAAAGGAAAATACTTTATTTTTTTGTAATGACTAAACTAGCCAATTTCTAATAGTTTGCTCACCATTAAGACGTTGCATATTGTAATAGATTTTTGAAAATTTCCGACCGTCCTTACCCCAAGGATAATCATTTATAAAAATTTATTTCGGCACTTTCAACACCAACGACCTGATAATGTTTGTATAATATTTTCATCAGAAATTTTAATATTATCAACAGCTAAATTCTTTATATTCGAAACGTCAGTATCCGAAAGATTGTTGTTATTAGTATCATTACTTCGATATCCATTGTCATTGGACATGACATGACATTGACATTGGATTCCAAATCCAATGTCAAATTAATAAATAATTAAAAAAACAACATCAAAACTATATAAGTTATATTTTGCTATTATATTATATTATACTTATAATATAGTAGTTATTATATTTATTTATATTATACTTATATTATAATATAAATAGTATAATATATCCTATTATACTATTATACTATATTTTGTACTTGCGTATATTGCTGTTTATGCAATTTTATATATGCATATATGGCACTCGCCATTTTTGATTAGATTTTAGACCAATGTAATTAAATTTATGAAAAAAATTATAGTCTTACCAATACATTAAATATACACTCATACACTTGCAATATTTTACTGCAAAAAACGCAAGAAACGGAGTCTAAAAAATACCAATGCTAAATTTGAACTGAATAACTAAAATAATTCATTTGCAGTCAGCATTTTGTTTGTTTCATTTAAAAGGGAAATACTACAAGGCGGGCTCGTTGTTAGGAAAGTCTCAAAATTCCTTTTAAAAACACAAAAGTCACGTTCTTATACACCTATACATCCATATAGGTTGAGGTGGCCAAAAAATGGTCCAAAACCACGTGCATATACATGGTGTTTCAGCGTCACTGCCATTAAATTAAACCAGGTATAGGTGACATCATAATAAGATGATTCTGAAAATTTGAGTGAATTTGCACAAAAACTAACGGAGATATTGCCAATTATTTAATTTCCAAATTTTGACTTCGATCCTGAAAAAGAAGTAGGTCATGGTATCGTTAACTTTGATATAATGTTTCAACATAATTATTGTTTATGGCTTTTTTTAAAGAAATTCAATAAGCGTGAATGAGAGGAAACATGAGAAGAAAATTGAAAGTCGTTTTTTATATCAGGTTTTGGGGGGGGGGGGGGTTCAGAAAAAGGATTTTGTTGTTTGCCATTTTACACTTTGAGTTAATAATAATAATAATAATAAAATACAAGAACGCTTTGCGGTTACGTCACATTCGACTTTAGAAATCAACGTAAAACGGCTATTGCCAAATAGGTAGTTATTAATACGTAATAATAATAATAATAATAGTAATAAATAAAAAAAGTAGTAAGATAGTAACAAATAATAATATTAAGAAATTCGTCGTTCAACTAAGAGCGGGATTACCCAGCTTCGTAAACTTAATTTTTATTTCGTAAACATAACTTTAACCACTAAAAATTAAAAACACGGTTATATATATATATATAATATATATATTATATATATTATATGAGTTCAAATCGGAGAGTGAAAGTGGTCGGATGTTTGTTTGTGGTGAAATCGAAAAGTCGATACGCAGATAAGCAGAGTACTGATTGTTTAGTGGTTTAAGGATAATATATCAATAAAGTTATTGTTATTTTTTTATTTTGTGAGTTTGATAAGGATATTAGCTAATAATAGAACAACGGAGAAGTAAGACATCTAGATAAGGATAGGAAAGTGCCCCTCCGAGCGGAGGAAGCGGGGGTAAGTTCCAAATAACAAGTAGAACTGATAAGCAGGACCGGTGTTATTGAGATAACAAACAAAAACAACTTTTATTTGCTTCTTATTTGTATTTTAGGCTTTTTTTTTTGTTTTTTTTTGTTATTTTTTTATAAAAGATAAAAAGGGGCATAATTGAAGTATGGAGGATAAAAATCCCTTCAAGGTAGCGACGAAGGTGAAAAGAACGCCACCAGTGGGAAAGGTGGAGGACAGGAAAAGGAGAACATCAACGAAGGAGGAGGATGAGGAGGGTGTAAATACATCATACAGAGGAATGGTGATGAGTGAGGTGGAGGATAAAAGGGAAAAAAGAATGAAGATAGGAGAGAGAGAGGAAAGAGAAGATACTGGAGAAAAGACCGGCGGAGTGTCGGAAGAAATATTGAAACAGATCACATTGATGCAAAGGGAGGTTTGGATATTTAAAGAAGGGTATAAAAGACAAGAAGGAATAACACGGAAAGAAAGCGAAAAAGGAATACAAAACATGGAAAAAATATTAGGTAAAATGACTGCTACCGTATATGAAAGCATGGAGAAGGCAGAAAGAAAGCAAAAAACAGAGAAAACAGATAAGGTAGAGCAAAGGCTGGAAAAAATAGAGAGACAATTTGAAACCAGAATGGACAAATTGGAAGCAAAATTAACGGAATTGATAGGGGGAGCTACAAGAACACAAGATATGAGCAAAAATACATATGCGGCTATAACAGGAAAGAAAAAAGAAAATGATACAAAAAATATAAAGGGATGGAAAACACCGGAAAAAATAAGAGAAATAACTGTGAAAGCGGTAGAAGGTGAGAAGGTAATGGAAAAAATACGTGAAAAACTTACGATAGAAGAAGTAGGGGAAGAGGGTATAAAGGAGATAAAAAAATACAAAAGTGGATTGGTAGTGATGAAGTGTAGAAACGAGCTACAACAGGAGCAGATAGGGAAGAAACTGGAGGAAGTACAAGGAATAACGGTGAGGAAAATGAAAGAAACAAAGCCGATGTTTATAATAAAAAAAGTTGAGCAAGGGTATACTGAAGAAGAAATAATAAATGAAATAATAAGGGAAAATGAAGAAATAAGAAAAATGGTGGGGACTAGAGAGGTGAAGACAGTATTAAGAGTAGTTAAAAAAAAGGCATTCGGGAACAGTAAACAGTATGTAGAGGACTGGGTAGTAGAAGCTGACAGTGAGATATTTAAGTACGTGGTTAAAAAAGGAAAAGTTCTGATAGATTTTACTGTAAAACAGGTAGAGGAATATATAAGGATCGCGATATGCTACAAATGCTGCTGCTATGGGCATGTAGCTAAGTACTGTACAAGGACGGAGGTATGCTACAGATGTGGACAAGAAGGACATGAAGGGAAAGATTGTGGAAAAAATGAGAGAAAATGCGCCAACTGTACAAGAGTGAAAGATAAAGACGTAGAGCACATGGCAACTAGCAAAAAGTGTCAAATATATAAAAGAAAGGAGGAACAATATAGAAATAGGATAGATTATGGAAGCTGGGAAGAAAAGAAGAAGCAGACAAAAAACTGAAGAAGAGGTGGGGAAAGGAGCAGGAAAAAATGAGAAGGGAAAAGGTAGAAATATGGAGATTGGCAACATGGAATATACGAAGCATAAAGGGAAAAGAAATTGAACTAGAAGATGAGTTTCTGGAAAATAAGATAGACATACTTACAATAACGGAAACGAAAAAAAAAGGGAGGGGATTGCAAAAAATGATGAAAGGAAGTGTAGTTATATATAGCGGAGTAGAAACAGAGAAAAGAGCAGTTGAAGGAGTCGCATGTATGATAAAAAAAGAATGGGCACACAATATAGAAAAATGGGAGGCATGTTCAGAGAGGATATTGACAATAAATATGAAGGACGATAACCAGAGCATTATAACAATAATAAGTGTGTATGGACCAAATGAAGATGACAAAAAGGAGAACAAAGAGAAATTCTGGGAAATGTTAACAGAGGCGGTAGAAAGAGCAACAGGTGAAATATACATTGCAGGAGATTTTAATAGTAGAGTGGGAAAGGGAAAACCAGGAGAGAGTAGAATATTGGGCAAGAATGGGGAGACAATACTAAATGATAATGGAAAAAGATTAATAGAGTTTTGCCGAATCAATAATATGTTTATAGCAAATACGTACTATAAGCACAAGGATATACATAAGTATACTAGAGAGATGAGCAGCAAGGGTGAAAAATCAATAATAGACTACATAGTAGCAGGAAATGAAAGTAGAAAGAACATAATAGATGTAAAAGTGTCAAGAGGACCGGAAGTGGGAAGTGATCATTATATGGTTATAGCAAAGATAAAGAAACCATTAAAAGCAGACAACAGAGAGAGAAAAGAAGATAAGATAGAATATGAGAAAATAAAAGCGTATAGACTAAAAGACGGAGAGGTGGCAAAGCAATATAGAGAAAAAGTGGAGAGGATGATTGAGAGTGGAAATGAGAAATGGAAGACATTAAGTTTGGGAGAGAGTTGGGAGGAACTCAAAAAGATAATATTACAAGCAAGCTCGGAAGTGTGTGGAAGAATAAGAAGAAATAAGAAAATAAAACAAACGGCATGGTGGACAGAAGAGATCAAGAGAAGAGTGAGAATAAAAAAAGAAAAGTGGAAAGAATATCTACAAAAAAAAACTAGAGAAACATATCAGTGTTACAAGGAAGAAAGGAAAATAGTGAAGAAATTAGTGAGAGAAGAAAAAAAGAAACAATGGCAAGAATTTGGTGAGAAAATGGAAAGCAATAGTAAAGAAAATAAGAAAGTTTTCTACAGTGTCTTGAGAGGGTGCAGAAAAGATAAAAAGGAAAACAGAGGGCTCATGAAAGACAAGAATGGAAAGGTAATAAAAGATGAGGAAAAGGTGATAAACAGATGGAAAGAATATTTCGAAGAGCTATTGGAGGGAAGTGTAAGTGGGAAATTCAATAAAAATAGCGAAAAAAAGAGAGTAGGAGAAGGTAAATCTCAAGAAGTGGATAATGAAGAGGAAGGCGGCGAAGAAATAGAAAGGGAAGAATTGGAAAAGACTATTAGAGAACTTAAGAATGGGAAGTCTCCAGGGAGTGAAGGAATAACATCAGAAATGATTAAGAATATTGGAGAAAAGGGAATCGAAAAACTGGTATATATTTACAACAAAATATGGAGAGAAGAACGCATCCCAGAGGAATGGAAAAGAGCACAGATAGTACCAATATATAAAAAAGGAGACAGAGCTGACTGTAAGAACTATAGAGGAATAAACATAATAAATACAGGGATGAAGATATTAGAGAAAATAATAAAAAATAAGATAAACGATAAAGTGGAACAGACCTTGGAAGAGCCACAATGTGGATTTAGAAAGGGAAGAAGCATACAGGACCATATATTTACTATAAAGCAAATGGTGGAAAAGGCAGGGAATAGTAAAAAAAATATATATGTAGGTTTTCTAGATCTAAAGAAGGCATTTGATAAAATAAATAGAAGCAGATTATGGGATATAATGAGAGAGAGGGGTATAGAAAAGAAAATGATTAGGTTAATAAGGAAGATATATGAGGAGAATGTAAACAGCATAATAGTAAATAGTAAAGAATCTGAAACATTTAAAACAATGAACGGACTAAGACAGGGGGGAGGACTGAGTCCAACATTATTTAACATATATATGGATGAGATAATGAGAGAAAGTGATAAAGAGGAAAGAGGGCTAGTCGTTGGATATAAAAACATGCAAAGGGTGGTTATAACGACTGGAGCATTTGCAGATGATGTGATGTTAGTGGCGGAGAATGAAAGGAGTTTGCAGAGAAAATTGAACAAATGGAATGAAGTGCTTAAAAAATACGAGATGGAGATGTGCAAGGAAAAGACAAAGGTAATGGTAATAGGAGAGAAACGGAAGTTAGAAATTAAGATAGAAGAGACGAGAATAGAACAGGTCGATTGTTGTAAGTACCTAGGAGTGCAGATCAGTAGCGGTGGTAAACAGGAAAATGAAATTACGGAGCGGGTGAACAAAGCATTGAATGCATATTATAGAATAAATAGAGTAATAGTGGAGAACAAGGAAATCTCAAGGGAAACAAAAATAAATGTATACAAGACCATAATAAGACCGATTTTAACATTCGGATGTGAAACGTGGAAAATGGAGCAAAAAGACATAAGTAGGGTACAAGCTGTGGAAATGAAAGTCTTGAGAAGAGTAAAAGGGGTAACAAAAAGAGATAAAATAAGAAGCAGCGCAATAAGAGAAGAGTTGGAGATAGAACCAGTGGTGGAGTTCATCCACAGAAGGCAGTTGGGATGGTGGGGACATCTAGTAAGAATGAGTGAAGAAAGGCAAGTAAAGAGAGTCTGGCAGGCAAGGGAGGGAAGAAGAGCGAAACGGGGAAGACCAGAAATTACATGGGATGAGGGAATTGAAAAAGCAATAAGAGAAAGAGGAATGAGGCTGAATGACGCAAGAAGAACTGCTTGCAACAGGAAGGAGTGGGAGAGATGCATAGGAAGTGAGGAATAGGAGGATAACGAGAAGAGCTCAAGCCGACACCAGTTGATGGTAGAAGGCATATAGACATATATATATATATATATTATATTATTATATATATGTTATATATATATATCGTAAAGCCTGTCCACCATTTCTAGTGTAGGCTTGTTAGTTTTTATCTTTTTTTTCCTTTTTCTTCTTTTTCTTTCTTTCTTTGTCACTCCCTTTACTCTCCTCATGTATTTCATTTCTACCGCTTGGACTTTACTTATTTCCTTTTTATCTGTTATCCATGTCTCACATCCAAATGTCAGTATTAGTCTTATTATTGTTTTATAGACGTTTATTTTTGTTTTTCTTGTTATTTCTTTTTTCCCCACAATCGTATTGCTGATACTGTAAAACACTTTCATTGCTTTTCCTATTCGGCTGTTAATTTCTTCTTCTTGTTTTCCTGAACTAGTTATTTCTCCTCCCAAATATTCCCATTTCGTCACTTGCTCCAATTCTACCTTATCTACCATGATTTTTATATCATGTTGTTCCCCGATCACCATTACTTTTGTTTCCATTTATTAACATAAATTAGTATAAATAAATTCCATTTATTTATGCTTGTCTGCAACTCTTTTTCGTTAGATGCTATCACCATTATATCGTCCGCAAATGCTCCAATCTTTACTTCAACTTTCTCCATATAATTCCATCTCACCTGCCTTCCCTATTCTCCGATATATAATCATTTCAGTCGTTATTGTGTCACTTCCTGGTGCTTTTCCATTCTTCAGTTGTTTTATGGTTTTTTCCATAAAACAGCGCGAACAACCAACATACCAATTTTTCAACGTGCATCATGAACCAGCCGACTTCCTCAGCTGAATGTTAGTTAAAGAAGCTTTGCAACTGTCGCATAAAAATTCCAAGCCGTCGTGGCTTGGCAGGTCGGGGGGGGGGGGTTATGTTTAGTTAATTATTTATCAGAGTTGTATTTTATTTTATTTTAATTCTATTACATAATGCTTTTAGTATTTCTTCTGGATTTTTCACGCTTTCGTAAACCCGAGACTATTTTCTCCACTGTCTAAAAGCTACTCCTCGTACAGGCTTTCCCCCCAATTTTGCCTTTGCAGTTGTGAGGCAGCCGCAAGGCATCCGAAATCAGGGTGGCGCCCGAGCAAGAAGGCGAATTATTCGAAGAAACGGTTGAACCGACGGATGGGCATTACAAGTTTTAACCGAAAGGATAATACGTATTAAGTACCTAAGAACATAAGTCTAGTAAAATTGACTGCCCTTATAACATAAGTCACACAAATACAATTCTGTTCATTTCGTTCCCACTATACTTTGCTATAATGTTAAGATACAAGTATGATTCTTTATGGTGAAAATAAAATATATCTATTATTCAGTTACTACCGTTTTATCTAATTTTTTATTTTTTCTGTAAAGTTGCTATTTCTGATTTATGTGATTTAGATGGCCGATTTTGGATATATTGGTGAAAGAGAAAATTGAAAAATCGCATACCATATTACTTACATGGAGTCCGATCTTTCGGTTTTTTTGTGGATTATATACATTGTGTATAATATATGGCTATACTTAAAAACAAAGAAAAGTAGCCATTGCCGCTTAGATTTTAGCA
This sequence comes from Platypus cylindrus, assembly GCA_949748235.1. Classification (NCBI taxonomy): domain Eukaryota; kingdom Metazoa; phylum Arthropoda; class Insecta; order Coleoptera; family Curculionidae; genus Platypus; species Platypus cylindrus. The sequence continues at coordinate 39,158,825 of OX456488.1, forward strand.
TATTTTACAAAATTCCTTTGTCTTGTGAATTCCCAAATTAAATCAAATTGCTCATGTGAAATAATTTTTTTTTTATTCATACCGAAAAGAGACACTTTTCCACATCCGTTTGAATGCGGAACAGTAGAAGTTTTGGGCGCGCACTCGAGTGACTTATAGTAATGTAATTTTGTTATGTTCTAATTATATTATATGAAAATTCATCGTCTAAACTCATTTAATACTGCACCACTTACTTTTAGCGAAAACAAATAATTACTAGATTCAATGACAGATATAATTAGCTATTTAAATTTATTATTGGTTGCTTAAAATTATCTTATTAGAGAAAATTGACGTTGACTAAGCATATGAAAAGCTCACTAATAAAACACACTGCTGTGCAGCTCGTGTTCGAACCAGTTTTCTCCAAGCAAGAAGCGACTTTTCGCACTTGTATTCAAAAATATTATTTGGACCCCAGTTTACCCATTATTCGAAAACACAAGTCGCCACTGAATTAAAAATAATAAAATTGTTCTTATTTAATATTTCGTAACTTTTTTTAAGGTCACTACATTATCAAATGGTTTACGTGTCGCATCAGAGAATAGATTTGGTGAATTTTGTACAGTTGGGGTTGTAATTGACTCAGGTTCAAGATATGAAGTATCATATCCAAGTGGAGTTTCACATTTTTTGGAAAAACTAGCTTTCAATGTATATTCTAAATAGACCTATAGAAAAAAATAATTTATCTATTTATTTATTGCAGTCTACTAAACATTATCCCAACCGTGATCAAATGTTGAAGAAACTAGAAAAACATGGTGGCATTTGTGATAGTCAATCATCTCGGGATACATTTATTTACGCATTATCTGCATATACTCCAGGTATGTAGTTATATTTATTTTTCAATCGTTCAATTTCGGATTGAAGAAATTTTTTTATTAAATTTGACAACCGATGTTTCTAATCTCGTTTACCAACGTTTCGTCACTTTAATCAGCATCTTCTTCAGTCTTAAAAATTTTATTAGCAAAAATTATTTATATTGCGTTTTCACCATAATATTTTCGATCAGATGAGAGATGGAGGTGATCTTAACCAAACTATTCTGGCATTATGTTTGATGATAATTTTTGTGCATATTTAAATCGTTTATTTATAATTTTATTATTATTTATTAGTTACTTTTAGCTTTTTTAGTATAATTGATCAATCTTTTGATTCTTCTAATCAATTTCATTCCAATGTCAGTTTTTTCAAATTCTGATTACGAATTAAGAAATAAGAAATTGTATAACCGTGTTTTTAATTTTTAGTGGTTAAAGTTATGTTTACGAAATAAAAATTAAGTTTACGAAGCTGGGTAATCCCCCTATAAATTGTCGTTGATTTGCTACAGGTTATGCAATTTCGTTTTAACATCTCTGTATTCAAAATCAATTCTGAAATTTTGTGATTTATGTCGTTCCATTTCGTCTTTGAATTTCTCTTTGCTGCTAATGTCACGATTACTCGTTTTTAATGACTTGAGCTCGAACTTTATATACTTCATAATCTTCCTTAACGATGTCTAATTCGCCATTTTCAAATTTTAACGAATTCATTGATTCCTGCTAATTTTGTTGAAGATTAGTATTACGAATTTGTTCACTTTGATTTATAAACAATGTTAAGGATTTCTGATCGACGTAATTACTTCTCTTAATTCCGTTGCTAAACCTTTTTTCTAAATCTTTAATATTGTTTGTTTTGAAAAGTTGTCAGACAGTTGTTTAGAAAAATCGAAAATTTGTTGAACCATATCTTCTAGATCTATTGTTATTTTTTTGCATATGGTGAATTCGATCAGATTTGCTGCATTCTTCTTCGCTTCATTTTGCAACCGTTCTCGATACAATTTGTTTTCGTGTCGTCGATCATTGATAATACTGTTATGCGTATTGAGTTGAGTTTGGCAATTATTTGTCTTGATTCGTCGTTTCTCATTTTTTTTTTTTTTTTCATAACTTCTTCAGTCTTTTTTCATAATACTGTATTCGTAAATTTAGTATCAAATTTTTCGTACATCCATTTAATGTTTGATCTAATTCATTTTTTGTTTGTTTATGATTTTATATTTCTTTCAATGCTTTCTTTTTTGCCTTCAATAATTTGTTGTAACTTAACTATTTCATTTTCAGATTCATTTATTAACAAATTTTTGCATTCCAGTGCTTCATTTTTCTTTTCAGCTCGTAATGTTTTGTCTCCAACTCGTTTCTTGCGCGCTTTAACTCTACATTTTTTCTCGTTGCTCAATAATTTTATTAGAATTGCATATTAATACGTAGTTTTCACTTTTCATATTATCTTTTTCCGCCGGTTTCATATGATTTAGGTCAATATATGCTTGCATAGACCGTTGGTACTCGTTCTACAATTGTTTATTGTTATTGAATTTTTGCTTATATTGCAGCAGTCTAGCTGCTGTTCGCGAATTTTGAACACCAACAAGCAACCAAACATGATTAATGTTTGTCATTAACGTTCAACGGAATTTTTGCTGTATAAATACCGCCTACATCTCGTTTTGGTGTTGATGTGTTGATTCGCATATTGTTTCATCACTTGATTTTACTGGTTTCGATGCCACTTCATCAAATTGCAAAACTTTCTTTAACCATTAATTTTCTTTTATTGTCGCCACCATGCTATGAATCTGTATATTTGTTTGTGTCTTTTCGGTATTATCTGACAGTATCCAACCCAATTCCGTTTTTCGAACCAACAGATTATCTTTTGTCTTTATCAAGCTTTCCATTATTACGTTTCCAAACTCTTGAGCCCCGAGTATCACTTTTAGTGGCCCAGAAATATTGCATGTTGGATATGCTAACATTCGATTTTGCCATTGGACTAACTTCAGATCAAAACACGATCTTGCCAGGCTTTGGCAAGATCGTGTTAAATTTGTTAACTCTAGCATTTCAAGCGGAAGCATATATTTGTTTGATAATCGCGGTGTTATTACATTTATTTCTGATTTTGCGCTTTTCGGATCTCCATTACCCAGCCCAGTTATTTTTGCGTTAACTTTATGTTGTGGTAAACTTAATTTTTGTACAGTTGCTTTTGTTAGGTCGCTTCTGTCTGCTCACTTGTACAGCGACCATTGGGAACCATAAAGCGCTCTCAACAACGTTTCTCCACCAGTGTTATTCTTGACGGTTACTAACGCTGTTGCCAATAATGTTTGAGTTTCATATTGGTTTACACTCGCCGTTGATGTGTGGTTTTGCGTAATGATTGGTAGTTTCGTCTGTCTTTCTTGATGGAGCATGCTGTGATGGCCACCTTTGCATGTTGTACATTTTCTTGTTTTTGTACACCATATGTCTTATATGTTTCAGACATATCGAACAGATCATTTTATCTCTAATTGCAAAGCTTCTTTAACTATCATTCAGCTGAGGAAGTCGGCTGGTTCATGATGCACGTTGAAAAATTGGTATGTTGGTTGTTCGCGCGTGCTGTTGATTCGCGTGGTGTTTATGCTCCACCCATTATCTTTTGGGCTTGCTTTTCCGGAAGACTGTAGTGTCCTGAACCCGGCTGCCATAAATTCCAACATTACTTCCAACTTTTCGATTTCAATTGTCTTGTTTACGGATTGCTCATACATCCTTGATTCTGGAACCCATTTGCTCATTATTATTATTAACAACCTAGGCCCCCATGCACTTTTGCCCACCCCATTTTTATTGATTGCTTCTAGGCATTTTCTTGTGGTGTCTAGAAGTCTCTTAATTTCATATGCTGATTCTTCATGTACATTTGGCAGATCTACTAATTTATCTATGTATTTGAAGACCATTGACTTGTGTATTAAAACCTGCGATTTAACAATCTATGCTGTTTCATAATTGGCTTTGATAGTTGGAAGATGTATTATTCTACTTGTTTCACATCTTATATTCATTTTGTACATCACTACATCTCCACCCTAAGATAACACGTTGAGACATAGAGGTCATACAGTATTTTTGCCGCCATCTTAAGGATCTCTTAGAAGAAATCTATGATTAAGCTTAAGTTACAATGAAGAAATTGTTTAATAAGTTTAGAACAATTTTGACCAATCACTATGCGACCAATCTTAGCGTTGAACTACACATCGCAATCACACTCCCTAATCACGCCATTTTGGATACTCACACAACCCGATCCACCGACCAATTATCACCTTATCGACGGCTATTAACCAACCAATTAACGACAAGGTCGCTGAGAATCATACCTCCTACCACACCTATCAAGACACATGTCTATACTTCTTCTCAGATTAGAAATCAACTGTAGGTAGTCGTTATATTATTATCTTAACTTGTACTTTTGTAGTACGTTAGTAACTCACCACTACGTTTATAATATCAATTCTTGACTTATTAGAATATGCAATGGCATTGGTATGACGCACTGAATCACTGTGTATTGATGCGGATTCTAGAAGTCTTACCAAATTTTACAAAAAGGCTATACAGTGTTTATTGTTCATGTCCATTATTGTCCACCCATGCAAATATTGTATATCAGTCATTCAAAGACTGCATTTTTTTTGCATTTGTTTTTGTAATCGGTTAATGTGTAATCACAGTATTAAAAAAGTAAAACTGTGATTACTAGCTAATATTAAATGATTGTTGGTACAATATGCTATTGGGTGCCTCTGAAATGTATTTAAAATGTAGCATGCTAATTTTGTTGTATTGAAATTGTTTAGGATTGAATGACGTAATTGAGCTATTAGCTGAAGCTACATTAAGACCACAAATAACACTGGAAGAGATTGAAGCAGTACGCCAATCAATACAATTCGAACTGGAAACTTTATATATGAGACCCGAACAAGATACATTGTTAACTGAAATGATACATGCAGTTAGGTTTATATGAAACGAAATTACAACTAGCCCGAGTTAGGAGTGAATGACTTTTCTGTACTTTTTATTCTTATCTTGGGCTGAATTTATACTTAGCACTAATAATAATTTTTTTAGGCAGCATATAAAGAAAATACATTAGGTTTACCTAAACTTTGTCCATCTGGAAACATCGATAAAATTGATCGAGAAATTTTATATACATATTTGAGTAAACATTATATACCAGATCGAATGGTAGTGGCCGGCGTTGGCGTTCAACACGATCGTTTAGTTGACACAGTTCAAAAATATTTTGTTGATTCTAAGCCAGTTTGGGAAACTGAACAATTGTTTAATGAAAAAAAAACTATTGGGATTGATAACAGTTTGGCACAGTATATTGGAGGCATAGAACAAGTAATAATTACGTTTAGTAGTATAGCTTTTGCATGCAAAGCTACGCGCTTATAATAAAGGCATAATAATTTCCGTTATATCTTTGAAATCATTCATAAAATTAATATATCGCGTTGTATACATTTATTATGCTAATTTCTTTATGTGCTCTTTGTTAAGCATTCACAATATTTCAATCTATACATTTACATACTTTTGGGGTTGATATTTTCATCTTGTGATTAAAAAATTATCTGCCAGAAATCTTTTTTACCATAGTTCTGCATAGTTTATCAGAAATACATTGTTCTGAGGATAAACTTCATCTCCGAAGATGAAAATATTTGCCTTTAATAAATTATAATCAAAATGTGTTATCGATATAATCTTTAGTTAATGCAAGAACGTTAAGTTTTATAATCAATATTGGCACTTGTCATATTGCAAAACGAGCATTTAGATATGTTAAAAGCTAATGACAATGGTAGTAGTAAGTTACTGGTTAATTAATGCAACCGTTCCTAAGAACGATGAAAATAAGAAAAAAGTGGGTGTATCGATGAGGGCGCTGTGGATACGAGATTAGTTGCAGAAGCTCACGTAATCTTAAAATAATAAATAGAACAAATAAAAGACAAATTGATTATTTTCATGAATTCAGTTTTTTCAGAATATCAAGTTAAGTGGAGCTCGTATATTACAAATGCACCTATAGGTAGTGTAAACAAACAGTAGGAACCCTATACGTAAAAAAGCTGCAAATTCTTAAATTTAATATTTTTAGTTTCAAGCATTTTATTAAAAATTATAATTAAGTAATTTTTTAATTTTATTAGAATTTTAATTACTAGAAAATTATTAACTAAATAAATAATAATAATTTACATTAAATAATATTAAATAAATAATTCGGTTGGAAAAGTGTACTTTGCGCCACCCGTTTCTTCGATTTGAGTGCGGAAAAGTAGAAGTTTTGTGCATGCAATCTAGTGACTTATAGTAATGTAATTTCGTACCTGTAATTGTTAGATTATATTAAAATGTACCTTAAAACTCACTTAATGCCGCACCACCTACCTTTAGCAAAAACAAAACAATTATTAGATTAAATGGCCAATGTCTTGTAATAAATATTAAATTTAGTTTATCGACCGTGTTAGATTTAATTTGATTATAAACTAGGTGTCGGGAATTACGGTATAACAATGAAACACTCAGTTCCTTTTATTTTATTTTATTAAGTACTGGCTTCAATATTTTGCCACTTTTTGTAGCTTCTTCAGGAAGAAGTTGAAATTGTTTAATTTTTAGCGCATGGGCATTGGTCGATGTAAGCACATAAGGTGTGCTAGCTCACTCTGCGTCTGGCACTGAACGTCAGCCATGATGATTTTTGTAATTTTAATTTAATTCTTTTAAAATTGTATAGTCTTAGTGCGATTTTAACTTGTGACTTGGCTAGCACACCTAATGTGCATACATCAACCGGTTCCAATGCTCTAAAAATTAAGCAATTTTAACTTCCTCCTGAAGAAGCCACAAACAGTGGCGAAATATCGAGGATAGTACATAATATAGTAAAATAAAATAAAAGGAACTAAGTGTTTCATTGTTAGACTGAATTTCCCGACAACAAGTTGATAATCAAAATAAATATTAAAATTAGTTATTTGTTGCCTAACAAATATTTTCCGTCAATATTAATGTAATAATGTTACATGTGCCAAGTAAGAGTTGGCAAATGGCAACTTTTAGAAAATATGTAAATAGTAACGACTAATTTCGGAAACAGATTTCTTGAGAAGAGTGCGAGTTTTTCGCGACGCTAACTTTCAACACATTTTCTACTTTCGCTAGTAAATTACAGCTAAAGGATTTTTAACATGCTCATATAATAACCGGTTTTCAAAGCGCCAATCAGAATATTTACGTGAACGCAATTCCATGTTTTGTACCATATTCTGACACCACCTATCATTAGTGTTTTTAATTGACGCATCGATGTTAGCGAATTCGATGCTGCTGACTTGCGGCATGCTACGCGAAAGAAAATGAGGGACCATATTGTCTTCACCTGGACGATGAACCCAAGTAAAATGACATGGCTGTAAACGTAAAGCCAATCTGGCCAATCTGCCTTGTGGATCTTTAAGATTATGCAACCATAACAACGAGTGATGATCAGTAATAACAGTAAAATGCGTATGCTCCAAATAAATGCTTTTTCTGTTTCTGTAAATTTCTGCTCGTGTTTGGTTAACAATCTACTTAAATAACAGATGACTTTCGCTCCATCGTCAAATTTTTGGATTAAAACGGCGCTAATACCGTACGCTGAAGCGTCTGATTGCAGTTGGAATTCTCTGTTTCAAGTCTGGACCAGTCACTCGTTGCTTAATTAATGCCGTAACTGGTGCAATAAGTGAAGAAAAATCTGAAATAAAACGCCTATACCAGGATGCAGTACCGATAAAGCTACGTATTTTTTTCACGTTAGTCCATTGAAGGATTAGCTTTAGTAGTTATTATACTAATTCATTATTTAATATGCCATATTAAGCATTGAAAATTAGTGTTAATTAATGTTATTGCGAAACATTCCTTAAGATAAAATTTCAGTCTAATAACCTAATTAATTTTTTTTTGTAACGAAACAAAAAGAAAATCACAATTGCGACGGCACCGTTTCCACTAGCTTGGTCAACTCAGCTAGTGCATATATTTTTTTATTAATCTAATCATTTTTCTGCTTATCTCTTTCTCTGCCATCATCTTCAACAATCTATCTCTTCTTAGTTTATCAAATGCTTTTTTTAAATCTAAAAAACCCTGTATACATTTTTTTTCCTTTTACTAAATCCTGACTGTGATTCGTCCAGTGTTTTCTCTATTTTCATTTTTATTGTCTCGTTTATCATCATTTCCAACACATTTATGTTAGTATTTAATAGAGTAATTCCTCTGTAATTATTACAATCTTTCTTATCTCCTTTCTTAAAGATTGGTACTATCAGTGCCTGCTGCCATTCTTTAGGTATTATTTGCTCTTTCCATATTTTGTTATATATGTCCAGCATTACTTGCCTTCCCTCTTCCCCCATATATTTTATCATTTCAGTCGTTATTGTGTCACTTCCTGGTGCTTTTCCATTCTTCAGTTGTTTTATGGTCTTTTACTATTCCTCCATATTAAATTCCTCTTCCTCGTCTTTGCATTCCTTTCTCTCTGTATTGACTGCCTCTCTTGTATCGGTCCTCTCTATGTTGTCTGACAGCAGCTCTTCACATATTGTTTACTGTTCCTAAAGGCATTTTTTTTAACTGTTCTCATTACTGTCTTCACCTCGCTAATCCCCACCATTTTCCTTATTGCTTCATTTTCTCTTAATATTTTATTTATTATTTCTTCTTCAGTATATCTTTGCTCAATTTTTTTTATTATAAACAACGGCTTTGTTTCTTTCATTTTCCTCACTGTCATTCCTTTTACTTCCTCCAGTTTCTTCCCTATCTGCTCCTGTTGTAGCTCGTTTCTGCACTTCATCACTACCAATCCACTTAAATTTTTTTATTTCCTTTATACCTTCTTTCCCTACTTCTTGTATCGTAAGGTTTTCTCTTAATTTTTCCATTACATTCTCCCCTTCTGTCCCTTTCACTCTTATTTCTCTTATTTTTTCTGGTGTTTTCCATCCCTGTATCTTTTTTGTACCATTTTCTTTTTTCCTTTCCGTGATCGCAGCATATGTCGTTTTGCTTCTTTCTTGGTTTATTGTACCTCCCACTTTCAATTCCAATATTTTCGTTTGTATCAAAGTATCAATATAAAATTGATACTTTTAGAAATAATATCAATATCTCTAAATTATTTTAATACATTGGATAATATCTATCAATTATCAATTAATAACAGTCAATTATAATTTTTTATGAGGTTCTTCTAGTCAACGAAAAAACTCGTGTAATTGTACAGAGCAACAAAGAGAGAAGTAGACAAAGTGCATAGGAGGAAGTGAGACAGAAGGTTTTAAATACACGCGTAATAAACATACTGCCTAGACATAAAAAGCAATAAATTACAACAAAACAGAAAATATCCATATCGTTTTGTATTGAAAAGAATAGAAGAAAATGTAGAAAAAAAATACTAAACATATCTAACTGCATACAGACATATGTATACATATAGAAACCATAAAAGATAATTTGGCGATATTGATATTATGTCTAAAAATGTCAATTCCCTTTTTATTTTATTTTTCTCTATAGATATTTCTCTTTTAAATACAAAAACATAGATGTTTTTTTTTTCTTAGATTTATTCCTTTTCATTATTAGTCATTATGTTTTCTACGTATTTATTAAATCTTTCTGTCCCACTTCACTTGTGTAGGATAACCTATACTTCTCTCTCACACCATGCGAGTTTTCTCTGTCTCACTTCCTCTTATGTACTTTGTCCTACACTTCTCTCTTTGTCTGCTCGCTGCTAGCGTACGAATCTACGAGTTTTCCAGTATACTGTCATATTTTTTTTTTTACAAAAAGTAACCACACCAAGTGCGCAGTTAAAAAAAAATCTAAAGCCTAGAAAAAAGAATATGAGAACCAGACTAAGTCTAAGTGAGAGAGAATAAGACCGTGTATCAGGAGGCGGTATTTATTTTCAATTTTTGATTTATTGAGCACTAGCTAACTGGTAAAGTCGCTAACCGGATGTGCTCCCTAACGGTTGATCGAAAAGGATTAAATTTATTTTGCAATTATACGGGCATCGGTCTGGTATATGTGAAGATCATTAATTTTTTTTTTCTCGAAACGGCTTCTTTCGAATTGGTGGTTCGAATAGTGTGGTTTGGTGCCGATAATCGGACTACCTCGTCATGTTAGATAGTTGATACTATTAACGTGAATATTTTCATGTATCGTAATAGTGAAAATAAGACTTAAGTCAAATTTAACCGAATCGTAATTCAGTTACGAAGTATGCTTGTGGTGTAACTCCTAGAATGAAAATAGTGAGTTTCGAATATATTCGGAATTCTGTTACACTGTAATTGTATTTCGTGTTTTTTTTTGTTTCGCGCAAGTTATTATTTGTGAAACACCAATTAGTCGGGAACATAGTTGTTGCCGCAAATTTATGGATTTTATCGTATGCCATTTAAAGCGGCTACATGTGAATTGGATTAATGCAGTTAATAGAAACTATAGAAAAAATAACCACCAGTAGTGGACTCGAAATGTCTACTGATAAGGAATATTTGAACAAAGAATCAAAATAGTCCTTTTACTTTATTAAGAGAACACGCAAAATAATAATGCAGCAAAATAAATATACAAATACAATAAAAAGTCTTTATAATGGTTACCCGAACCGGTTACCGAAGTAATCGTTATGTAGTACCGTGCATAAACGCATTTAAACCGTTCAAGCTGTTCGGTGAAAACAGAAATTGGCGGTATATAGTGCTAACTACAATTGAAACGTGACCTCTAATAGACGGTTAACTGTGTATTAATTTCGATATTGAGTAGTAAGACGTAATATTTTTGTGGTTCTAATGACTCCAATTACCATTATTTTAATTTTTAGGATAATGAAGATTCTGAGTTGTTTGGTTCGGTTCGGGTACTTCCCTATATATCTTAGCCTATAAGAATAGACTAAGATAGTGTTGAAGAAAGATCAGAAAATAAATAATAATAACATTTATTCTTATCCTTATTAGACTAAGGCTTTTGTTATTAGCTTAATAAGAATAGGCTAAGATAATAGTTAAGATAAGAAAAGAAATAATAACATTTAAATACGTAATATGTAATTAGTGTAAGTGGATTTTTTATTTTTTGAGTTTGTAAGCCATTGTAATTGTGCTAGAGCCCTGATAATGAAGTGATAATATTTTATAACGTCGACAAAGCAAAAGAATAAATTCTTATCAAGTAGCGACCCAGAATTTTCAATATCATAAAAACTAATCGTAATATTTTGGTTACCTTTTTTTATTGGAGCTTATTTTAGCAAATCAAACTAAAAATTTCAAGGTTTGAAAGTTGCCTTTTCTCAAGCAAATCTTGAAAAAGATTTAAATATCGAATCAGTTGTCGAGTAAAAAGTAAAGAAAGTTTATAAAAAAGGATAAAAATTCCAATAAAGAAAGATAAGTGAAATAGTGGGTTAACTGTAACTATATCCTTATTTTTAATTGTTATGGTGTTTCCATTACGAATATATTCTGATTATTAATATGATCATTAAAATTATGCTTTAGGAAGAATGTGACATCCCGCAATTTGCCGCTGCAGGCTTACCAGTTTTAACTCATTTTATGATTGGATTAGAAGGTTGTTCACATCATGATAAAGATTTTATAGCAACATGTGTCTTAAACATGATAATGGGTGGTGGCGGATCATTTTCTGCTGGCGGTCCTGGGAAAGGAATGTATACAAGGCTGTACACATCCGTTTTAAACAGGTGAATAAATATGTAATTCATTCAAATAATTATCTTATCTAGCAGGAGGTATAACCAGTTAGTTTCTCAATTCCACTTTAATATGGAATTGAGAACTTTAATAATATTTAAAATTCCCATATATCATAATATATGGGAATTTCATAATTTTGTTTTTAAAAGTTACCGTTTAATTAACGGTATTTAAAATTTTACAAAAAATTCGATATAATTATATAATAATTATAATAATTATAATCATTCTAATTTATATTGGTTATACTATACTTATACTTCTATGCAATAGTGGCAACTCATAAATAAGGAGTTTCCACTATTTCACCACTACTGCTGAAACCAATAGTTACGTGGTCGCTTAAATTAGAAAATAGTTGCCAAATTTAAGCTAGGTCAAGAATATATTAACAGAATGTAACGTTTTAAATCGGTTGGTAGAATAATTTTATTTATTTTTAGTATCTTGGTGTTTGTTTGGTTTTTGTAAATAGAAAATCTGAATTTCCTATTTACTTTCATTTAATTACATTCAAGGCTGGATACGCATCTAGTCTCATTTGCACACTTTCGACTTCATTGGGTCTGTGCGCGAAACAATCGATGAGGATTGATATTAATTTGTAAAAGGGGAGACTTAAAAGACGTTAAAAGCCGCAACCGAAGTGGTTGATTTCGGGTTGATGTTATTATTTGATCACGCGAATAAGTTACGGGAGCATAGCAGCTGAAGCGGTTGATTTTTAATTGATTACGCGAATAAAAGGTATGTCGGTGAGAGAATAGTTAAAACCGCTAATTTAAGTGGTTGATTTTGAGTTTCCCCCATCGTCGGGTTGGAACTAGAGTTCCAACCGTTCACTAGAGGTCGGGAGGTCTTTTTGACTTTCGGTCCAGACAGAAGTCTTGGGAGCGGTTACATCGTTGTTGATAAAACCATACCCAAACTGGGATGTGGTAATTTGCTCCCAGATATTGTCGTCGGTTTGCAGCAATTATTGCCAAAGGTGGTGCCTATTTGTGAGGATTTCGTGCTTGAATCCAGTCCAGTTGAGTTTCTGAGGAGGAGTAGAAGCTGCAAGTTGGACGTTTGGTTTGCGACACCATCAGCCACCACCACCATGTATTAACATACTACAGATCACCAAGTGTTTTCGTTTTAGTTTTTATCTTTTTTTTTATCATTATTTGTATTAAATTTACTGTCACAGCTGGCTATCATCATGTAGCTACAATTAACCACAAACGAGATGTTTGAGTTCTGTTAATTTTTATTTGTTAATTACTTTTTTTCTCATTATAATATTAAGTCACTTTATTTCGATTTTATTCACGAGTACGAGGAGTTGCGACATATGTCTAAAATGCCAAATCCATCTCAAGAAAATACTACTTCGAATATCTATTTTTTACCTCATCACCCTGTTTATAAGGAACAAAGAATCACGACAAAATTGAGAACGGTATTCGATGGCAGTTATCCAACAAGTACCGGGTGGTCATGAAATGACATTCAATACATAGGTCCTAAAATCCAGAATGACATTTTCGACATTTTATTACGATTCAGATTATATACCTATGTTGTTTCTGCAGACATTTCGAGGATGTACAGAGGCATTCTAATGGATCTTGAACATAGATGGCTCCAACAGATATTGTGGCGTGAGAGGAGCTCAGATAAATTTTCTAATCATCAGCTCAACATTGTATCTTATGCTACAGCTTCTGCGCCATACCTGGCAATCAGGTGTATTATGCAGTTGGCTTCTGAAAACAGTGAAAGGTTTCCTGAGGCTAGTCATACTATTTTTAGGGCTTTTTATGTCGACGATCTTCTAACACGGTCAAACAACATTGATGAACTTAATTCTAGGTGTAAACAAATCAATTCGATTTTAGTCTCTGCTAAATTCATCTTAAGAAAGTGGGTGTCTAATCACCCACTAGCCCTTGACGGGCTAGAATCATCATCAATTCCAAATTCGATATTACATTTGGGGAAAAATGAGAGTTGCAAAACTTTAGGCATTCAATGGATTGCATCAGTCGATAAACTGAAGGATTCATTAAAAATTCTATTTCAGTTAATACTATTGTTACAAAAAGATTGATTCTTTCTATTATATCACAAGTATTTGACCCGCTGGGATTAATCAGTCCAATTATTGTTGTTTGTGAAATCATGATACAACAATTATGGGTTTTAAAATTATGCTGGGATGAGGCGGTTCCAGAACCAATTCGTAAATCATTTCTAAAGTTTCAACAAAACCGTATAAAATCCAATGATATAAATATTGCTAGGTGCACTATTTATCCTGTTGGTTATATGCTCTGTGATATTCACTGTTTTTGTGATGCATCAAAAGATGGCCATGTGGCCGCAATTTATATCAGAAGCAAGGATTTTTTTGATAATTATGTGATTAATTTGTTGTGTTCCAAAAGTAAGGTTGCCACTAGTAAGGTTTGAAAACTATTTCAATTTAAAAATCGGAGTTGTGTGCATGTTAGCTTGGTAATCAATTGCTAGTAGCTGTCATTGCTGCTTTATCCACTTCATGTGCAGTACATATATGGTCGGATTCTCGAGTTGCTCTGAGTTGGATACAGCATGAACCAAATAGCTCACAGATATTCGTTGCCAATAGAGTGGCTAGGATTCAATCCTTGACAAGCAAATTTCATTGGCATTATCTAAATACCAAGGAAAATTTAGCAGATTTATCAACTAGAATATGTTCGATAGAATTGTTATCTGATTCTAAGTTGTGGAATGGGCCATCCTTACTTCAGCAACACTCGGATTTATGGCCCTTGATAAATTATCGTATTGCAATGAACGATTTAGCTGAAATCAAACGTGCTACTATTTGTCACGTGAAACAATTGAACCATAATCATCTAATTTATGGATATTCCGATTTAATGAAGTTTATTCGTGTTGTGGCCTATTGTTTTCGTTTTTATCAGAATCTTCAATTACGTACCAGAAAATCAAGTTTAAATGTTATGAGTTAATGAATTCATGAGTTAATGAAATCTACGAATTACATTATTAAAATCATGCAATTGGAATGTTTCACTAATGAAATATCTATTTAAAAAAAAAAACAAAATTCTGGATAGCCGTAATCCATTATCTAGTCTCACGTCCTTTATCGATAATGATGGAATAATACGGGTTTGCGGAAGATTAAAAAATAGCACGTTACCATTTCATTTAAAACGCCCTATTTTACTTCATGGTAGGCATTCCTTCACTAAATTAATATTTCAGTATAAGCACAATATTCTTTTACATCCAGTGCTTTTGTTTCTCCACAAAAGCACTTCACTTAGAAATTGTAGAGCTCACCGGAGTACTCACTTGCTAGTCCGAAGCTGGAAAGGATAGAATCTGGCTGCCGAAGAAGTCGCTTGCTAGTCAGAAGAGGGAAAGGAAAGGGTTTTGTTTGGATTGGGCAGGCAGGGCGGCCCAGGCCCCGCCCCACCCCGGTTCCGATCTCCTTTTGGAGGTGTTGAAGGAGTAATCCCGACTGCCAGGACTGTCCGTTTTCTACAGAAATAGCCCTTTATATACCCTTTTGGGTCACGTAATTCGTAAGGCGCGTAGTGGGGAATGCTAGACGCGCATAGGGGTGGTTTCTGCTACAGTACGTATTCGGTTAACAGCTTATAGTTCGATAATAATCAATTTTTATAGTTGGTAATGCCTTGTCTAAGTGATGCAAATGACTTTCGGTAAAGACGACATACCTGATTACAATGGCATTGTCTGTGAGATAATCATAGATAATATTTTGTTTTTATTTCATGAAAATCGGTTAACGCAACACTTAGAAAATTACATTTTACATTAAGACAAAAATAAAGAATAAATCCATTTTATTGTAATCTAAACATTAATTTCTGAGCCTATTCTAGGCCAAAAATATATCACAGAATGTACACTAAATATTTGATACTACGGTCATTCATTAGCTTAATTATTATTAATAAAATAATCAATACAATATGATTGCTATTGAAAATCGGTCTTATACGTAAAGTGTCCGAAAAGTGAAAGGTCGGGGTAATTTTCTTAAATAAACAAATTCTTTCTTGTAAATGGCGACCATAGATGGCTCTACTTCCATTCTCAGCGAAATGAAATTATTAAAACATTCTCAAATTTAGTAACTTACGTATACTACTTAAGTAAATACGTAGCGCGTTTCCTAAGCTTTATTTTTTCTGCTAAAACAGAATACTGAATAGGGCTGTATATCTTTATTCAGCGTGTGAAAAACGTTAAAAATTCTTACATTTATGATACTATTATAAAGGATTTTAGTTTTGAGTTGTAGAATATTCACACCACGTCGTCCTGAAATCAATACAAACAACTTTTCTTAATTAATTTTCGTAGAAAATCAACTTCAATTATTTCAAAATATTAGGCTATATTTAAAAGCTGACAGAAATAGTCACTGTATTCTACGAATAAAAAAATTGTTTAATTTGAAGTGTAAAAATTGAATATTGTTGCATAAAGGTTAAAAAAACTTCGAAAAAAACACATTTCCGAATTTTTGAAAAGCCGTAACAGTTACGTAGGCTAAGATAGGAAAGTTGTAATTTTGTTATTAAAAAAAAAAAAATATTAAAGTCTGCTTTGAAGTTAATTTTTCTACATCAAATTTGAATTCTAATTTAAACTTTATTTGCTTAATTTCCATCCTAGAGAAATTGTCTATTTCATAATAATTTCCGTTATTCTGCTTTTAAAACCGCAAAAATTACTAATTATTTTCATATCGAAAACTATACTTTTTATAATGTACTAGCAAATCAAATAGCACATTACCAATCACCGGGATTGAAGAGAAGTGTTAAAATTTAAAATGCTTAAAAAAATACATACTTAGCAGTATCTCACTGCCTAATTTCTTTCTAATTTTTGAATAATGTGGAATAAAAGATTACGCTTTTAAACTGTAAATAGTGATAATGTCCTATCGTTAGTTAATAAGCATCATATAACCTTCAAACTACGATGTACACGAAGTATGTAAACGTTACTACAGGAACGCGACATACGCTATTACACACGTAATAATGATTTAATTGTAATTTTGATTTAATTTTTAAGATATTAATTAGTACCTTATTTAATTTAGGAAATTAATAATTCAGTTGTCTTATTCATAATGTAATATCTACTTAAAGTATATCACAAAAATCACACACCAACTAAAACAGTGAAGTATAAAAGAAAAAAAATCACATTAAATTCATCGTACACCACTTGGCTTTTGCTAAGCATCATTATTAACTTCCACTAGTAATGAAAATTATTTACAACTTAAATAGGTTAATTAAGTTTCCGCGTCTCACTGACGCAAAAGGTAGATTTGTGAGAAGGAGCTTGCTGGAAGATGTCTGTTTGGAAAACGTCCCACGTACAAACTTCTGGCTTTTTTCGCATGTCCGCCAGTTTCACCATAGATTAACAACATATCACACAATTCGGCATTCGAATATATATACTGCCGCCTTATGTTAATTAAATAACTAAATAACTAATTATTCTAGTTAATAAAGTGCACAATTTGTGCACAAGGTTTTCGGCATCCGTTTGTTCGGACAAGCCAAAAATTAAACTGAAGGATTTACTATTGATAGCAAATCCTATACTGAATGAAGTAAAAGAATGACTTCAATGAATGAGGTGTAGTCCAGTTAGCTGAAATTCAATAACTAGCAAAAACTATGAACGAACCACCACTATGAAGATCAAGCATTACGATAGGAACTCATAAGCCAAGTTATTTTGATATAATTAGTTAACTATAGTTTATCAGGATTATAATCATTATAATAATATAACACTACACATAAAAATTTATAAATTTAAAATGTAAAATTTTGATGTAGAGTTAAAAAAGTATTTTTATATTTTTACTGTTACACAAAACCGCTTTTGTCCAAAAATTAAAAAAAAAAAGCTAAAAATCGAAAAAACTACCAAAAGCAGTGCTCGAATTGGTCATTCGATTGCTTGAGCAAAGCTTAAGCTGAGCACTCACGAAGTACTGCTTCACCGAGGAGCAATCACTATGAAAAATAGGCAGTTGCTAAAGCTGTCTTAATTAAACATGAGTTTTAACGAAGATTCGACTATGAATACGCAGCTAAGTATAGTACCGTCATTCTGGACACAGCCCGGAAATTGATCCATAATATAGCATAATATACGACGAATAATTAATTGCACTTAGTGCTGATATATTCACTATTAAGTAAGTTGTTATTTATCGGTTTAGTGTAGTATTTTATAATGGCGTTCGGTATATGTGAATATATCTCTCTAATTATTAAAACTTGGTTAGCAACTTCATGAAATTGCGGCTTTTACTTACTTCTTTGCAATACATAGTTTTCTTCTACCATTACATCTAATATCTACCTAATAGTTAATAATGTAAAAGTATGCTTACGAATTACATGCAATTTATATGGGAAAAATTGAAACTGTAAATGTGTAATTTACAATGAAAACTGTAAGAGATATCTGCATTCTGTAACTGCTGTATGGTGGGAATAAACGTCCCTCTTCCACTTCCCAAGATCTCTTCTTGCTTCATTCTATAAAATCATTGTTTTTCGAAGTTTGAAGAAAATCTGAAAATTTGATAGGTATCAAACGGGTTTTTTCTGCACTAAAAAAACAAAACGTTGAATGATTTTGAACTGCGTCATGAGAAAATTCTGAAATCTGACAGCCATGTATATATTCACTTCCCCATGGAAAATGGCGGTGAAAAAATTGAAGGTTACGGATATAATTTCGAGGGGGGGTTACTGATCAAAGGGAAGGAATTTCCAATCCTTGGAGTTTTCAAAAAATAGTTACTACTACTTTAACTCTGTTAAAGTGTTATCGACAATTTTAATGTTCTATGCGAATGTTCTCCAGCTATACCAGATCGGACCCGTGAGATGTCCAAACATTTTTGGCCGTCGTTTTGTTTTGGCTGTTTTTTCACACTATCATATTAAATATCTGCTAATATCTCGTGAATGGAAAATGATATTTCAATTATGTTAAAGCCGAATGACAGCTAAAAGTGCCGTCCACATCATATTGTGACTCCTCTCTCGCCCCTTAACCCTCGAAACACTGTTGTAAAGGAGTTAAAAAAAAAATCGAATTCTATCATTCAAAAACACCCCTTAAATGTCGAAATTTAAAAAAATCCACGAGAATGATAATGTCCCAGATTTATCCCAAATATACAAAGTAATAGGTCCCGTTTCGTTCTAATGAAAGAAGTGGACAACTTGATCATCATGTGTTTTGTGCAACAATTTTTAGCCACTATACAGCCCGAATCACAAATGACAATCTAATGGGACAAAAACTTTTTGCCTCATTACTTTAGGAATGTGGCAAATGTTATTGTCAAATTGATGACCCTGCTCTATAACTTTTCAATGGCACCTGTTAAAATGTTGACATTTTCGAGAAATTTTTTATACATTCACAATTCTCCCACCTTTCAAAGCATGATAAAATTGTTCTATCTCAATCCAACTATTTTTAATTTTCGACTAACACGCCATTTTCAGACTTGAATTTTTAATAGTTTGATTTCAGTTTTCAAGAAAAAAAAATTATTACTTGCCTTACTCCCTCTAACCCCTCTAAAATTACATTAGTCGATAAACCTTTCTGACAGTTCCATTTTTTTCCATCCTCCATCCATTTATATAAAACACTAAAGCAAAATTTAAAAAAGTAGAAAACTTCATTCACACCTGGTGGTTGGTGGTCTGGCAATCCAGCCCAGTAGGCTGGCTTGCTGTGACATACAAATAAGTCGTAAAAAAAGTTAGTCAAATTTATTATAGGATGAACAATTCTATATGCACAAACAGCAATAAAAATTATCATGAACATCAAAAACAAATATAGAATGAAAGCGATTAAATTAAAATAATTAATATTTTAATTTATCGTACCAAACGTATACAACAAGACGTCGTATCAAACAAGAGAGATAGGGCCAATTCAAGGATTTCATCTAGTTAACAGAGGAATCAATGTTAGTTCAACTGTTGTATTTAGAACTAATATTTACCCAAATATGTACACGTTTCGAACAATTTAACTATTCTATACATGTGCAATGGAGCAAAGTTTGTTTACCGCTGCGAATGACATGGGCCGTTTAGCGATTGGTAAATTTCTTTTGCTCCCCGTCTACGTTACTATTTCGTTGTGCATGAGAGAGATTACTGGGCTAGAGAGAGTATGAGAATTTTCTTCACTTTGTGCACGAGGGAGAACTTTATTCCCGAGTACTTATGGAATGCGAATTTTCGAATTTTGAGTTGAATGAAACTAACTCTTGTTGGGAGGGCGTATGCCAAGCAAACGCCGGTAGTCGCGAAATATGTTTATATGTGTAGGTGGTGTAAGTTTTTTTAAACCGAAGGTGGCTCAACTGATGGTTTGAAGTTCAACTAGCAGTTGCGTATTATAAAAATATTTCACGTCGAGGTTCACCAACCACAGAATTCTAATTGTTGGCTGCTATGCGAGTTGAGTTCTGGCCAATGAAAACAGGAATAACTTTGGCTCGATAAATATTCATGATTTTCTAACCTAAGAAAATTAATATTTATTTATTGTTTATTTACATTTACAGATTATTGTATTTATGTTTTGAATTTTTCCTGAAAACCATGTTCCCTTGTTTTAAACCGAATGGTATATATTTTATTAAATATGCACTTTATTTAATAAGTAAATATGCTTAAATACTGAGTCTTTGATGCTAATGAAATATATTTTCAGACGTGTAATTTATTTCGTTGTACTGCAAACTTTGCAGTACAAAAGGTTTTCCAATATTTTAGAGAATTATTGTAAGTATTTATTTATTATTAATATAATAATTTAAGTCATATTTGCTAAAAAGTATCTTCCAGGTAAGTATATCTTCACAGTTATTAACACACTTATCTTACATGCATTCATCATACTATTCAAAATACATTTCCCAGTTTAAGAATCTTACATTCAACTTATATAAACTGTTGAAAATTACCTTGCTATAAAAATAGCAGGGTATAAATAGTCAGTATCAAGGAGGGCTGTTACATGTATCATAGGGCCGGTTGAATCTCGTATCTACTTTCTACTGCCCACAGTGCTGTGGGCAGTAGAATCATGAATCTTCTTCTTCGCCAGAGCTATGATTATAGGATCGCGCGAGTTGGCATAAGTGTCCATATACATGGTCAAGTGAGCATTTGCAGGGTCTCTCGCAAAACATTGTATAACGTACGCAAATTATTCTTCTCTGAGCTTAGGACTCCCCCCGAGCACCCAGACTGCGAGGTTATCCAAGCATTCAGAAATTTGATCATCAGAGGCGTTGAATTCGGCATTTAATTCATCCGGTGTATCTTCTTCGGCAGCGATCATATTGCGTTGCATATTTTCCGTGTACAGGCCGAATTCTATCTTAATAGCTTTCGCCAGTCTGGATATATGGAGCTGGTGGGTCGATTCGGTGATGGTTTCCGCTCTGTTGCACAGCTTACCGAGACGTATACGTTTGAGAACTTGATTCATCACGGCTGTGAGTATCGAACGTGTATAGCCACACGCCATACGTCACTAAGTCACTGGTGATGCGATGTTGTGCACAAGTATCAAAGAATGTGCAAGGCGCACGAGAGACAGTTGATTAAAGTTGCGTCAGAAGTGTATTACAAAGCAAATTTAATTTATTACGGATAAATACGGCTCGAAGGACTGGGAAATATGTTAGAGGGATATCCCGAACTTGACATATTTAAGTACAGGAGTAAGGAGGGAGGTTACGACAGGCGACGTAATAACGAAATTTACCGCGTATCTAATAATTCCATTTATTTCACCAAAAAGAAGAGCGCCATTATCGGCGAGTCTATTGAAATTGAAATTGCTTATTAGTATTTTTGTTGAATTTCATTTGGTTTATTAATTAGTGATAAAAGGTAATTGTTCAAATTATTAAATTGTTCAAAAATGAAATAAACTACAATAGAAGAGAGAAAATTAGTTATTCATAATTATAATTGCAAAAAATCTTTAGTGATATTTCAATAATTTTAAATAGTAGTGTTAACATAATACAGCGTATAATAAACAGATATAATATGGAAAGTCGAATAACAAACATAACCAAAATGGTTCATAATAAAAGGTTGGCGGAACATGATGAGCAATTTATTTTCAGAGAAATAAAACGAAATCTCATGCTAAGTGTCCCGAAAATTGCATCACACCTTTCCGCTTGAGAAAAAAAAAACGATTTGTCTATAACAAAGATCATTTTTTCTTACTTTTTTTTTAATCCTATAATTTTATAAGATATGTTGATATGATGGATTAGAAACTTCAAATTGATATGCAATTGATTAATATTGCAACTTTTTTCGTTAAAATTTCCATGTATTTTACGTAAGGCAGTAACTTATAAAGTTAGCATACACTAGTATGTATTACTATGTAATATATAGAGTAATAATATGAGTGTATTATTGTTTATAATAATATGTAATAGTTAGATTAACTGAACGACCTGAGATAGATAGGGAACTAAATTCAATATTTGTAGATATCATTGGATGTATAGTGCAACCGCATATAATCATGCATACAATGATACTGGCCTTTTCTGTATTCATGCCAGTGCACCACCAAATTATGTTCGGGATATGATTGAAGTAATCGTAAAAGAATTAGTTAATATGGCCAGCCAATTGGATGAAGAAGAATTAAAAGTAAGTTTAATCTATGTACTCATGGTTCTATACCATTAGTATGGTTTAGTCTAATAAAATTATAATTATAATCGGAAATTTATTGTATTTTTCTTATCGTTTTGTGAAGAAAAAATGGGAAATAAAATTGAAGGCTCACTAGCTGCGAAAAGTGGTGAAAAGATATTCGGCTATGCTAGATGGATAAATAATGACAAATTTTTTTATGTAATTTTTTTTTTCTAATAGATTAGAAATAAATTTCTTTCGCATTTGTACTTGGTGAAATCAGCAGTCGAGAATAGAAGTTCAATCACATGTGCTATTAAGCAAGTTATAATTCTTGCAGCAATATGTTGCAATATAATTACTAGTGTATTCTAAACATTATGTGACTTCTGATATTAGGTTGACTTATGCAGATGTGCCATTTTCCTTCAAAATTGGTATTAAATTGTATAGTATAAAATGCTTTTAGTTAAACTTAATTCTATGAAAAAAATTTTACAACAATACAGGGTATTAATTTTGAGTTCTAGAATACTTACAACACGTACCTCTGGCATCAATACAAACAACTTAAACTTCACTTACCGGTTTGCGTCTTCCGATTGATGCTGCTCAGCTTGGTTCTGCGACTTTGCGCTTGTTGAAGGGCTTTTGGCTACTTCTCGCTTCTAATCTCCTGCTTAAATTTAGCACCACACTTGTACTTTACACTACAAACTTTCGTTTGAGTGATGATAATACTAATTTCTTCTTACTTTTTGATCGTATGTCATTCGGCTACTGGTGGTTGTTTATTACCATAAACAACGTTACACAATTGTTAACTCGATGGACCATGAATGATTACTCGATTTAAGTAGAAATTTAGTTTTTATTGGGAAGATAGTAAAAGAACTGCTTTTGATAAATCACTATATATTTGCAGGTTACACGTACTAACAGTAATTAATACTCGTAACACTCCTAATAACCCTAATTCTCTTCTTAGTTCTAATACTCCTGGTTCTAATACTCAACTTATTATTACTCTTAATCTAGCTTATACGCAACCTCTATATTTTCTACTCCTATCGCCACACTAATCTCAAGATTAGCGGGGACACGCGCCCTTGAGATTGGCCCCTTTCAATCTTAATCAGGTTGCCTCAGTGGACTCGTTCTACTTTATGATCTGCCAGTCAACACATTGTAGCTTCACATATCGAGCCCACTAGAATTATTTACAAATTATATAAATGTCGAATATATAAATTATTTTCTATTTATAAATATAACATTGGATTTGATGTGTTTTACATTGTCCCTGTTATACATATTAGATAGATATGGTAAAATATATTATTAAAGGAACTTTATTAAAGTCGCACGTTATTTAAATAAAATCGTCTTTTATTAAAGGCATTGAAATTGTGTTATGGCAGATGATTTGGGAAATTTGTTAGTGACTTTGATTTGGTACTAGTGACGTCCTTATTCCCAAGTTTGATAATTGAGAAAACTATTATTTGACCAAATGGTATACCAAACTGGCCCATACAACAATAAAAAACGTCAGCATATTTTTACAATTTTACGCCGTCCGTCGCTGGAACAACCGATCCGTTAATAAAGGAAAATAAAAGCTCGGCAGTATGTTATTTAAATAAAGGCAGTCAGTATTTTAATAATGCATCTTTATTTAAAACGGTTTCATGTGCATGCGCAGATCTTTTAATAATTGTCTTTCATTTTACGTTTGCCATATGTCTATTAATAGTAACACAATCTTGTAATTGTAATTTAAGGCTTGCCTAGTGTCCGTTATGTCCTTCCTACCCCTTGTGCATGGCTTCCTTAAGTATGTATTATCTCCTATACTAAAACTAGTGGTTCATCATTGAACAGGTAGTATCTTTCTCCTTTATTGGAGTCGAATGAACAAATGTCTTTTCACAAGGAGTTTGCCGACCTAAAAAACATTCTCGATTTAATCTTTTTGAAGAAGCTATATAGATCTCCATAAATCATCAGCATGCTACACCACTCTGCTGGAGAGGAAATAATCAAAGAGTAAATATAATGTAATATTAATGTTTCTGCCACTAAGTACGAACACAAAACTAATCAAAGTAAAATCTTAAAAGTGGATTCAAAATGCCACGGGCAAATTTAAAACTTATTAAATAGGGCGACAAATTTCTGTGAAGTGCAGTGAGGCATTTTCATCACCACTGTCTTTGTTTTTTCTTTCAGCGTCATCTATTCGATGATGACAGCAATATTAGTAGTAAATATAACCTACATGTTGTTCTGGAAAGCGAGAGATGGCGCCACAACTAACTTAGCAGTCTCCCGTCTATCGATTTTTTTATCTATCTTTCCCGTTGTGTATGACTCAAACCGGCTTTAAGGTGGACGAGATACACAACGAGTCAGCTCGAGGTAATAAAATCCCCCGCCTCCTCGATCATGGCAGTACGATTCTGCATCAAGCTGGGATATATGTAAAGAGTAGTAAATAAAAAGACAGAAATATGAATTACTGAAAACAAAAGTTAGAAGAAAATTTCTCATACTGTTAATAATCAGGCTCTATTAGCGTTACTAATTGCCTTATTTGTTGGACCGCCTCCTATTTTTTATTGGATTTTACGACGAAGCTTCTTTATGGCTCGTGTACGGCTGCCTCCAAATACAAGGGGAAAAGATATAAGTACTAAAAATATTTTTTTAATTATATCACTATAAACATATGTTTAAGTATATGTATAAATATATAGTATATACTACATATTTAATATATAGTATTATATATTATATATGTTTAATATATAGTATACTAAATAATCCACAATAAACAAGACATCAAAATAATTTATTGAATTTTCACCTCATAAACATCAAACTAACCCTTGTAAGTGTAAGGATAATAATGATATTGAATTAAAAAGTAACCAATAGTAAAGAAATACGTTTCCATTTTGTTTAATTTGGTGAATAAATTTTTGCATACTAATTAAATTTCCTCAGTAGTACTTCGAATACTCTTAAAATACTATGGATATGAGATCATGACAGGATTATTTCATATAATTCGATTTTTCCTATCCACCAACTTCGCCGTGGGTAAAACCTTAGCTCAACTAGAAAGTGCAACTAGTTCACTAGCTCGACGAATTCCTAACCCACTGGGTAAGATCCTCCTTTTTGCTTTGTATGAAAAAAAAACTTCACGTTCATCTATGCTTTCATTCCTATTACCAGATGAAAACAAAGTACTAAATTAAAAAGTGTGGGTGGATACATTATAATGCGATAACCAATTTTTAGTAACTTACTATCCATTTATTGTGGATACTCCCACACTATTTAGTGAAAATGTTTTTATTTTCCATCTCACTTTTACATTCAGGAAGACATATTTTTGTCTTTGTCTTGTCTGATATGTATTTCGTAGCTTAATACTAAAATTGTTGAGAAAACGGAGCAATTTTTTAACCGATCCATTAAATTCGCTTGTGGATCTCGTCTACCCTTAAAACAGAATCATCGAAATTATGTTTTTCTTTCATTAACAACTAAAAGTGAATCACATTATTAAATTGTACCTTTTGCCAAATTTATTATCACACTCTTCAGATGCTGTGCCAATTTGTTATCACTGTTGGACTATTGTACACAGCTATCTTAGATTGCAACAAATATGTTTTCACGCCCGTATTCACCATTTATCTAACGTTGGCGGTGCCAGATGTATTGAGTGCTTTCACAAATTTTTAGATTTTCGTGTGTAATAAGTTTACAAAACAAAAAAATTGAAACGGAACCGCAAGTATAAATTACACACTAGGTGTAACAACTACCGATAAAGTTAATAACTGGCCTATTTTAAGTTTCGGTTATGATCTAACAAGAACGGTTCATACGCATAATGTAGGGCGCAACAACATTTATTCGTGTCAGAGCAGATATCATAATTAGACAATGAAATCTAAGTATTTTAAAATAATGAAATTAATAATAGAGAAGAAGCATACAAAATGGGAAAGTATTAAAGGGATAGCGATAAATAAGCAATATTTGTAAATAGATTTTTATTTTGTAAATAGATTTTTATTTTGTAAATAACCCTGCCTGAATAATTGCGAAGGCTACAGTCAAACTTCCGTAAAAGACAATGTGTAAAATCGGAATTGAGTGCAATGCTCGGACTAGACGCACGCAATAAAGCTACAACTAAGAATGTATTTATGATGCATATATAAAATAATGTAACGCACCGCACATCAGCAACAGCAAAGACTAACTTTAATCAGGCGGGATATGAAATAATCCGCTCTCAACCACTGAAATGCAAATGAACCAAAACTACAATATACTAATTACAAAAGGTAAAAGTAATAAACTACAAACTACAAAAAAAACTTGTTATCTGATAACAAATAAAATAACTAAAAAAATCACAATAAACCAGGATCACGAGATGTGTCATAATAAGAATCATCATGAGGAACTAAAGGTTTCAATTTATCAATGTGCCAAATTCCGCGAGATATACCATCGTCATCTTCCAATTCATAGGTAAGATATCCTGTTTTTCTTTTAATAATAAAATGGCCAAGATACTCAGGAGCCAATTTTTTACTAAAATGATTGGTTGCATCTAAGATAGGTTGGTCCTTTCGCCAAACTTGTTGACCGACAAAATAATTTGTTGTTAGGCGTCGCCTTAAGTTGTAATTATTAGCAGTTCGCTCGTGAGATGCTTTTATTTTAGCTTTAACATTATTATGTTAAAGCTAAACATTATTATGTTAAAGCTAAAATAAGCTAAAAGTTAAAGTAATCTGCAAATCTTTAATTGTGTTTTTCACTTGATTAATGGCAACATCGGGGGTTGTATTTAAGGAGAGTGAATACTGTTTACCAGAAATTCGCTGTTTTCTGTCGAAATTAACATAAAATGAGGTATACCATGGGACTTTGCTTTTGGCCGTCCTAATAGCGCAAGCAATGGCTGAGAGGTGACGGTCCCTAACTCGCTGATCGTTACTACGTGGATTTGGGTTTGTATTTAAATATGTTTTTAGCATTGTTTTTACGACCTTATTGACTCTACAAGATCAGCTTGCGGATGGTAATGAGGTGTAGAAGATTTGCACTGGATATTTATCGCAGTTTTTGAAAGTCTTTAGATTTCATTGGCGTACCATTGTCGCACATCAAATATTGGGTGACTACGTATGTTAAGTAAATATTTTCCACCACAAAATTAGTGATAAAATTAGCATTGGCCACCCTACAACAAGAAATCAAAACAAACTTACTGAAATAATGAGAAACTACCAATGTTGAAGTATCCCTTGTTTTCACCATGGAAGTGGGCCAATAAAATCTAGGCTGATCATTTGAAAAGGTTCTTTTGCTTCTGGTCGTTTTCCCATAAATCCAGGGGGTAGTTTTTGTTCCACTTTACTCTGTGCACCACTTCTGCACGATTTAATATAGCGACTTATATCAGCACGCATTTTAGGCCAATAATACCATTCATGTGAACGCCAAAAAGTTTTAAAAACTTCAAAATGACCCGATGATGGTGCGTCATGAGCTCTAAAAATAACAGCGTTCCGCCTGTCCTTTGGCATTACTAATTTCCATGGATCGCTAGAAATTGCAGCTGATGGATTTTTTACGTGTTTATGTAATAAACCGTTTTCAAAGCGCCAATCAGAATATTTACGTGGATGCAATTCTATGTTTTGTACCATATTCCGATACCACCTATCACTATTGTTTTTAAATGGCCTATCGATGTTGGCGAATTCGATGTTGTTGACTTGCGGCACGCTAAGCGAAAGAAAATCAGAGACCACATTGTCTTTACCTGGACGATGAACCAAAGTAAAATTATATGGCTGTAAACGTAAAACCTATCTGGCCAATCGGCTTTGTGGATATTTAAGATTATGCAACCATAACATCGAATGATGATCAGTGACGAAGTTTTTCTATACTCCATATAACTGCCAAACATTCTTTTTCTGTTATTTAAAATAGCTAAAACTTTATCTGGATCAGGGTGTAGTCCCTTCTTATCCACTACGTAAACGAGGTACTTCAACTCGGGAACACAGAACTTGCATTTCTCTTTGGAGAGAACTAAACCAGCAGTATGTAAGCGATCGAAATCAGTTTTTAATATTTTTAATAACGACAAGTGCTCCTCAAAAGTTTTGCTGATAAGCACTGTATCGTCTAAATTAACATAAACGTTCTCTGTCAAGTTTGTGCCCAAAGCATTATCAATAAGTCTCTGCCTTGTAGCGGGAGCCTTCGTCAAACCAAACGGCATTTGACAAAACTGGAATAGACGTCTTCCAGGTTCCGTGAACGTAGTTAACTCTTTCGAGCCATCTGTTAATTTAACGTGCTAAAATGCCTTACACACATCAGGACAACTCAAATATTTGGCATCACGCAGTGGCTGTAAAATCGTGTTTACGTAGGGAATAGGGTAGCTGCCTTTCTTCGTAACTTCATTCAACTTTCGAAAATCTAAACAAAGTCTATACGTGTCATCATTCATCTTAGCAGCCGGTGATTGTAACTCGCATTCAGAGGCGCACCAGGATAAAGTAAAAGTTGATTCTTTTTATTATTATAAAATATTCTCCAATCTACGTCTCAAAAATTATATAGTTTATAGTTAAATCAATATACATATAAAAATCATAATATAACACGTGTTTCGGTATAAACCATCATCAGATATTATGATAAGAATAATTATAAAAAGAAATATTTATGAATCATAATTCTAATTGATAATTTAGAAATTATGGCAATATATGAGTTTAATGACTTTTGCGATCCAGTCTAAAATTTTTCTAATTATTGAAATTCAATTTATTGAAAATTAAATAGGTTTCAAAATTTGAAATTATATTAACGCAATCTTTTGTTGCCATAAAGCCATAAAGCCCACTTTATAGTGGGCTGGACTCGGAGAATACTTTAAACGGTAGAACAGATGTTTCACCGTTTAAAGCTCGACATTTATCTGAATGTTTTTGATCGTATTTAATGGTTAATTTTTAAATCTCAGCTAAAATTGCTGCTAGAGTAACTGATATATATATTTAAATTCGGTCACTACATCTATCGTGACATCAAGACTTGACAAAAATTGATTAAAACCTTCTAATCTCATCAGCGCTCGTACTGAAGATCAGATTTCGGCTTCACTTTGTGCATCATCAATTTCCAAACCCCGGGAGAATTCTTCCCAAACTAGCATATCTCTACTCAAATAATTCAAATTACACAAATCCATTGTCAAATTTAAAATAATATTTGAATTGAAAGAAATAATTAACAATACCAATAAAAAAATATATTTAAAATACAACAATATTATTTAAGTAAGCTAATTTTTAACACCAGAAAAACAAGAAGAGATATGAGCAAAGAAAAAACAAGAAAAACTAGCAAACAAGAAAAAATGTTCAAGAAACCAAACAGGCAGCTATTTTCGTATGGAAATAAAACTGGCTATTATTAACTCGTTTAGTAATAATAGTTAAAAGTACCAAAAATACTAGAAAAATAAATCGAATAATAACGAAATTATTCTATCTGCGAAAAACAGTAAAAAAAATAAATTTCACAATGAAACTGTATTTTGCGAAGCTTATTTGCTTCTCAGAAAAAATACTCAACAATAAAAAAGTTCCAAGCTTAAGGCCAATAACAAGTATTTTAATACCAGACAAACAAGGAATAATTTACTGAATAAAGAAAATAAAAATAGCTACTATCTGTTATTACGTAAATTACGCTTTAATGTAAATTCATTGTCACTTACCAAGTCACAAAAATATGTTGACCAACTCTGAAGTAATATCTGTACTTATATTGTTTGCGAAATAAAAATTATATAAAAGCTAAAACAACAATAAATGATATAATGATGGTTATAAATGATGAATAAAATAATATGAAATTAATTGATATAATTCGATATAACTCGATTACCTAACCACAACTCGAGTTTACAAAAATTACCACGTTTAGGGTGCTAAATTATCACAATCCAAAGGGTGTGATTGATCGTGGTACCCATGGTATACCATGATCGTGGGTAAAGATTACGCTACTGATTTTGGAGCCTCAGTAGCAAAGGCGCAAAATTATTACTGATAATAAAATTAAAGTTAATACAAAAGTTTTAATTTAAATTTACAGTGAAAATAATTACAGTACAAGATAAAAAACACAAAAGAAAAGAAATTTAACACCGTCGTAGCTGTTAGCTACTCTGGGAAACCGCTGATTGCAGCAGAGCTGGATTGGATCACCCACTGGGTGTTTCGTGGGTTCGTTTATTCAACGACTAATTTAAAATTGATGTTATTAGGGCGCCATCCAGTTTTACGCGTTCCAAGTCCGGCTGGAGGGACTCTAGTGCTCTAGTCGTAGAATTATGCTACAATATAAAAACTCGATTGTGGTAAGTTAGTGGATATATGGCGATAGCCAAGTGAGCGACAATAAATATTGTATTAATGAAAAAAGATATATATATATATATATATATATATATAAAGGTTGGAAATACTTGGTTGTTGTGGCTGATGGTAAACCCAACACACGTGTAGATTACAGTCTCCACTCTTCTTCGGGACTCCACTGGATACCCAGGACCAGAATTAGGCACAAAACTCTCCAATTTGGGCACCGTCTCTGGCAGCTATCTCTGCCACACGACAACAATATTTGAGAGCGGATCACAGAATGCCTTTTTGGGTCTTGCGACTCTTTGCACGGCGTAACCGCTCCCATGAATTGTGTCAAGGAGTTGCAAAGTCAAGGAGACTTTGCAATTGTTAGTTGAAAACTCCCCCTAAACGCGACCAATAATCAAATACGATCAGTTCAGTTGGTGGTTCTAACTATTATCCCCATCATTAAAAACCTCATCGATCATCATCGATTCACATGAGCACCGTTCCAAAAGGGTCGAAAGCCCGCAACGACGCCGGAGGCGTATGAAGAGTTAAAAGTAATTAAATTATTAATTATTATCCACTCAACAAACAAGATTTTCGTTGTGGCCGATTTAAACCGTTACATCAGTAATTACACCAAATAATCAGAGGTATGCAGGTATCGTCTTAATCTGCGTTACCCTAATAAAGACCTGCTTGTGTAATTGATAAGTTGCTATCTGATTTATAGCATGGATATTACACAAAATAAATTTTTTTGTAAACCAGACATGAGCAAACTGAAGTAGTTTTTGTTGGTATTAAAAAAAATCGATAGAAAGTATTATGATATAAAACATTGTACATACTTGCTTCTTTCACTTTCTAGTGAAATTAGGAAAAGAAAATTGAAATTAGAATTAAAAAATTAAATGGAAAGAAATACACTTCAAAATAAATTTTGAATTTATATTAATAAAAAACTCTAATTTTTTCTATTTTACATTACATAACGTTTACAATTTTGTTTTTTAAATTTTGAAGTGTTTTTAAAAGGTATTCTTAGGACTGGATAAACATGGTCAACTTCTCTTATTAAAATTTTTTATTTTAATTTCCAGACATAAATGAAAAAATAAAAATAAATAAGTCTGGCCTTCAATTATTTGCTATGAAATAACACAAAATACATTTTTTAAAGCGTTTGTTCTACATGTCTCATGGCTGTTTCGATAACGGTTGTCTACCGTTGCCTGGCGCTAACCGCCGCAGAGTACAGCGGATATCAAACGTTTTCTAGCCGTTTTTAAATGTTGCAAATGCAATATTGTGAAATAATTAAAGTTGATTTTTTGAAAAAAATTATTAAGAAAAGTTGTTTTAAATTAAGAATTGATGTCAGGAGTATGTGGTTTAATATTCCCACAACTTTTTGCGAACACCCTGTATACACTTTTTACTTGACTTTTTTGACTAGGATATCTGTTATGAAAGTGGCCTTTATACGAAAAAAACTTATGGGAATATTGGAACACACTTTGCCAAGAAATGCTGATTTTTAGCAATTATTAATAGTTTTGATCTTACGTTTTCGTTAACAAGCTAAAGTGTTTCACTTAAAAATCTTTATACTTTCGATATAATATTGATTATTTGTAGATATTAATGAATACAGTAAAATCTCGATTGGGTGGACATTGACGGAAGCGTACAAACCTGTCCGGCTAAAAGATGCGTCCGCTCAAAGGAAAAATTAATATTAATTGAAATAAAAAATGTAAATTTAATAGAAATAAGGTATACTTGATATTAGGGAGTTTTTACGCCCTCTAAAATAACGTCAGTTTTTGCTACAGTTATCGTTATATGTGATAAAGATAATTATAACATAAAAATGCAAAAAATAGAATCGTAAAGCCCGTCTACCATTTCTGGTGTAGGCTTGTTAGTCTTTATCTTTTTTTCCTTTTTTCTTCTTTTTCTTTCTTTCTCTAGGCTTATACGTTTTTGCTTCGCGTCACTGCGTCGCAAAACTTTCTCCATTCTTTCCTGTTGTTTGCCATCCTACTAGCTTCACTCATCGTTATTCTTCTTCTTTGTAATATCTTTTCTATTATGTCATTCCAGGTAGGTTCAGGTCTTCCCCTTTTTCTTTTCTGCCCAGGTCTAGCTTCCCATACCCTTCTCACTTGTCTTTCTTGTCCCATTCTTTTCAGGTGACC
This sequence comes from Platypus cylindrus, assembly GCA_949748235.1. Classification (NCBI taxonomy): domain Eukaryota; kingdom Metazoa; phylum Arthropoda; class Insecta; order Coleoptera; family Curculionidae; genus Platypus; species Platypus cylindrus. The sequence continues at coordinate 39,192,090 of OX456488.1, forward strand.
CCACCATCCCAACTGTCTCTTCTCTATGTATTCGTGTATCGCCTCCATTCCCTCTTTGTCACTCCCTTTATTCTCCTCATGTATTTCATTTCTACCGCTTGAACTTTACTTATTTCTTTTTTATCTGTTGTCCATGTCTCACATCCAAATGTCAGTATTGGTCTTATTATTATTTTATATACGTTTATTTTTGTTTTCTTTATTATTTCTTTTTTCCCCACAATCATATTGCTGATACTGTAAAACACTTCAATTGCTTTTCCTATTCGGCTGTTAATTTCTTCTTCTTGCTTTCCTGAACTAGTTATTTCTACTCCCAAATATTTCCATTTCGACACTTGCTCCAATTTTACCTTATCTATCATGATTTTTATTTCATGTTGTTCCCCGATCACCATTACTTTTGTTTCCATTTATTAACATAAATTAGTATAAATAAATTCCATTTATTTATGCTTGTCTGCAACTCTTTTTCGTTAGATGCTATCACCATTATATCGTCCGCAAATGCTCCAATCTTTACTTCAACTCTCTCCATATAATTCCATCCCACGTCAAGTCCTCTAGTTCTTTCTTTCACTTTCCTTATTATTTTGTCCATGTAAATATTAAATAATGTTGGACTTAGTCCTCCTCCCTGTCTTAGTCCGTCTTTCGTTTTAAATTTTTTTGACTGTCTGTTTTTGACTATCACGCTATTTGAGTTTTCTTCATATATTTTTTTTATTAATCTAATCATTTTCCTGCTTATCTCTTTCTCTGCCATCATTATCCACAATCTATCTCTTCTTACTTTATCAAATGCTTTTTTTAAATCTAAAAAACCCATGTATACATTTTTTTTCCTTTTACTTGTTTTTTCCACTATCCGCTTAATCGTAAATATATGGTCTTGAATGCTTCTGCTTTCCCTAAATCCTGACTGGGATTCGTCCAGTGTTTTCCCTATTTTAATTTTTATTCTCTCATTTATCATCATTTCCAACACTTTCATGTTTGTATTTAATAGAGTAATTGCTCTGTAATTATTACAATCTTTCTTATCTCCTTTCTTAAAGATTGGTACTATCAGTGTATACTGCCATTCTTTAGGTATTATTTGCTCTTTCCATATTTTGTTATATATGTCCAGCATTACCTGCTTTCCCTCTTCCCCCATATATTTTATCATTTCAGTGTTATTGTGTCACTTCCTGGTGCTTTTCCGTCCTTCAGTTGTTTTATGGTATTTTACGATTCTTCCATATTAAATTCCTCTTCCTCGTCTTTGCATTCTTTTCTCTCTGTATTGTCTGCTTCTCCTGTCTCGTTCCTCTCTATATTGTCTGACAGCAGCTCTTCAAAGTATTGCTTCCATCTTTCCATTATTTCATCTTCTTGTTTTAATATTTTTCCTTCTTTGTTATTTATATATGTAGCACTGTTGGTCTTTCCTTTTCTTATTGTTCTTAGTCTACTATAGAATATTTTTTTTCCATCTGCGGCTTCGTTTTCTAATTTATTACCGAATTCTGCCCATTCGTTTCTTTTCGCCTCTAATACTAATTGCTTCACTATTTTCCTTTCCTCCTTGTAACACTGAAATCTCCATTTTTTTTTGTAAATATTCCTTCCATTTTTCCTCTTTTAGTCTCACTCTTCTTTTGATCTTTTCTGTCCACCATGCCGTTTGTTTTATTTTCTTATTTCTTTTTATTTTTCCACACACTTCCGAGCTTATTTGTAGTATCATCTTTCTGAATTCCTCCCAACTCTCTTCCAGACTTAATGCCTTTCATTGCTCATTTCTGCTCTCGATCATTCTCTTCATTGTCTCTATATTGCTTTGCCACCTTTTAGTCTATACGCTTTTATTTTCTCATATTCTATCTTATCTTCTTTTCTGTCTCTGTTGTCTGATTTTAGTGGCTTCTTTATTTTAGATATAACCATATAATGATCACTTCCCACTTGATACTTTTGCATCTACTATGTTCTTTCTATTTTAATTTCCTGCTACTATGTAGTCTATTATTGAGTTTTCATTTTTGTTGCTCATCTCTCTAGTATACTTGTGTATATCTTTGTGCTTATAATAAGTATTTGCTATAAACATATTGTTGATTCGGCAAAACTCTATCAATCTTTTTCCGTTATCATTTAGCATTGTCTCCCCATTCTGGCCCAATATTCTACTCTCTCCTGTTTTTCCCTTTCCCACTCTACTATTAAAATCTTAAATTTTTTTTCATTTCATGCACCATTTTTCCATACACTGTGTCGGTCATTTTATTTAATACTTACTTAATATTTTTTATGCTTTTTTTCATTTCTTCTCGGGTTATCCCTTCTTCTCTTTTATTCCCCTCTTTAAATACCCTAATTTCCTGCTGTATCACTCTGATCTGCTTCATTATCTCCTCCGACACTCCGCCTGCCTTTTCTTCAGTATCTTCTCTTTCTTCTTTAACGCTTATTTTCATTCTTTTTTCTCTGTTATCATCCACCTCACTCATCACTATTCCTCTATACGATCTATTTGCACTTTCCTCATCCTTTTCGTCCGTTGAGGTTTTCGTTTTCCTGTCCTTCACCTTTCCCACTGGTGGCGTTCGTTTGAGCTTCGTCCCCACTTTAAAGGGATTTTTATCCTCCATAATACAATTCGTTTTATTTTTTATAAAAATCAAAATAAAAAAAAAAAAACCAAATGAAAAATAAAACTTTATTGTTATTTCCAAACCACTATTCACAAACAATCAATGCTCTACTTATCTATGTATCGATTTTCGATTGTAGCATACACAAGCATCCGACCACTTTCACTGTCCGAACTAGATTCCAAAATAGAAACCTTAATAACTTAAAATTACTTAAATATTTACATGAGTATTATATACAATAAATATAACAATTTGTGTTTTCAGAAGCCTGATTAATGGGTAAACAACACAATTTTGTCGTGTAAAGAACCTATCTTCTTTTAATATAAGCAAATAATTTATCTTTATATTGGGTTGTGGGTTGTCCCCCTTTGGCCGATGTTAATCTGTTCAGATAATCTGTCCATCATTTACGCCAGAATATTTGTTGTGTCTGGGTCAATCGTTGATAATTTGACAATTGATTTTCTGGAAGATGGATAACATCGGGATCTGATAGGCTAGCAGGCTTATTCCAATTAGGAAGTGGCCAGGTGTTAGGGCAATTAATAGGGATCTGAGGTTATTTCACACAAGAATTTCGAGTTTAAAACAGTTTTAATTTGAGCCAGTATGTTATTAAGGTCTTCAAACGTCAAAGATGCTGAAATGACCAAACGCACTAAATGATATTTAGCACTCTTGACCGCTGCTTCCCATGCCCCTTTCCAATGAGGACTATGAGGAGGTATAAACGTTCTATTCGGTACCTAAAGAGCCTAATATAAGAGCCTAAAAACTGAGAAATCAGAGCTTAGTGGTTTTCTTTGGAAAATAGATCATTAAGTTCTTTCAAACTATTTTTAGCGCCTGAAAAGTTAGTAGCGTTGTCGCTGTAAATTATTTTGGGATTGCCGCTTCCTGAAATAAAACGTTTCAGTGTCATTAGAAAAGCGTCAGTTGACAGATTGTACACTAACTCTATGTGAATAGCTTTAGTCGCGAAACAAACAAAGACAGACATATAACACTTCGTCAGTGAAGCTCTTCGAAGTTTGGAGGATTTTTTTTAAGGGGCATCCGAAGTCAACTCCAACTACACTAAATGGTCTTGCGATAATCACTCGTGATTTGTGTAAGTTTGCCAACATTTGTTGACAAGAACTAGAACGGAAACCATAACAGGTGATCAATCATAAACGATGCTCTTTTCTTCTCAATCAATTTAGTGGCCTGTATTGTAGCCTCAAATTTGACATGTTTGTGGTCTTGCATGACCTACTATGTTCGAGCGTGTTCCTTTAATACGAGTAACGACGTAATATGATTTCTATCACGTAATAAAATTGGGTGCTTTTGTCGGAATGGGATGTCAGCTTGACTTAATCTACTGCTCACACACAATAGGCCATTGTTGTCAATAAATAAGTTCAGAGACTAAATTTCTGTTAGATAAGGGTTTGTTTTGATTTAACTCAGTTATTTATTTTGAAAAGGTTTGAGACTGTACATATAAAAAGATTTTATTAGTGGCTCGTTCTAATTCATGCGTATTTAGTGTTAATTTACTAAACTTAGACAATTCATGATTGTATTTATTTACAATCTTTTTTTTTTTTTTTTTTTTTGACAAGGGGAAAAATGCCTTTTTACACACCACGGACGCGCAACGGATGCCGGTGGTAGTGTGGGACTCAGATGCGGGCCCCCGCCGCCCCCCAGCCACCGAAGGAAGATTAGTTTGGGAAGTGAGAGCCCGCATCTCATACCCACTAAAAAACCACCTTGCTTCTCCCAGCATGTTAATGCAGCCTACCGGGAACCGTCGGTCAGCATTACTTCCAGTAGGCTGCGGGAGGATCCCTCGTGAATCAGAACAAAAGCCGCAGCCTGTCATGGGCGCGACCCAAACCCCCTCCATCTCTAGGCACCAATTCCGCGCCCCCGGGGGTCATGCAAACTTAACACAAAACATATAATAAACCTAACCTAAAGCTAAAATTATTAAATTAACGCACACTTAAAACCCTATGCTGGACAAAAAAAAACCCAGTCATAGTCAGGAATAGGCTAGCCAGGACATTGCTAACATTTATATATTTATTTACAATCTGAAGACAATAAGATACAACGTGTCGAAGCTTAAAATACGATGAATATTTCGAAACTAGTTTTGACGAAACGTTAGACTGATCTTGAGAGTTAATCAACATGATTCGTTTCTCTTCGGGGGGTGTGATAAGTCGAAATTGTTTCTAATGTCATTTGCTGTAACTGCTGCATCAGGTAGAAAGATTGGTCCTTGCTACAATACGACAGATTTGCACTATAAATGTGGTATTACACCACACGAATGCAAATCAGTGGGATTATCCTTTGAGTTGATATGTCGCCAATGAAACTCATTAGTTAGTTCTTGAATTTTTATACGCAATTTGAAACAGACATTCCATCGTGATGGATGCCATTAAATCCAAAATAATGCTGTTTTCAGATCTTCGAACTAAACTTATTAATTCCAAATATTTTTATTATTTTATCTACAAGGGTATCCAGCAGCTGCATAATGCAGAGTTTAAGTCTAGGCAACAATACTGTTTTTATTGGTGATACACGAGACTTACAATTTACCAAATTACATGTTACTGTATCATTAGCGTATACAGAACCAAAGTATATACATGCTGCATATGCTTTTAGACTGACATTCAAATCCATGAATTTCTAAAATTTAAGTAGAGTCATGTGAGGTTAAACATCGTGGAATAGTCAACTTATTTAGACTAGGTAAGTAGGCAATGTAAGTAGATGGGAAGGTAGATCCACACGAGGCTTTCCGATTCTGGACTATCTAAATTTTGACATCATCAGAATTTATCCTCGTGCAAAAATATGACACATTTTCCATTTCAGATTTGTACTTATCAGTTATTATTTTTTCTGTTAGTTTTTTAATTTATACTTTTTTTCTTGTCAATGTTCAAAACTTGTGAAATTATTGGTTGTAACAGTAAATACACAAAAACGTCGTCATCTGCTTAACTTGATATGTAGGTGAGAAAATTATTTCATTTTGAAACAAGCGGCTCGAGAAGTACCCTATCTCAATCAATTTGTGATATCCATAATGTTTGCATAATGAGTTTTCCAAGAATTATTACAGGGGCGATAAGATCTAAAGCGTCGAACATCTGCGATATTATTGATATTACTTGACTTTTTGTTAGAGATGCTTCAATAAGGGACTTAGGTATAATAATGTTGAAAACATCGTTAATAGGATTCCAAGAAATACCTAAAACTTTATTTGACATAGAGTTGAATTGATCATTAATGTTGTAACTATCATTTGAGTTAAGATATTCATTGGGAGTATCACATCCTATTAGTAAATCGCTTACGTAACATTGTTCTAGTAATAATATGGCAGCGGCAGGATATTTAGTGATATTAATATGGGTTAACTCATCTATTACTGGAGTAGCCAAATATGGAGCACAGTTTGTTCCATAAGTAATTGTGGAAAGGTCTATGCATTTTAATTGTTTATGCGGGATGTCGCGCCGTAATATGTTTTGGAGACACGTTGGTTTGGGGTTTACGTCAATTTGGATATACATTTTTTTAATGTCGCACGTCAATGTACATTTAAATCACCTACATCCACAGAGAATATCGTATAGATCATACGATTTCAGGGATATCAGGTTATACCTGAAACGGAACCATAAAAGAAAACTCTTATAGTACATCCAGACTACAGTTTTTTTGTGCACTCGGCTCAAGCTTTCACGGGGCAGTTCAATTTTTTACCTTCGCTTGTTTTGCACCGTATTCGAGCCGTAAATTTCGTGCATTTGGGCTACTGCCTTATCCGTTGACAGGTCAGAATTTACTGTCGGATATCTCGAATTGATCGTTCGTTGCTCTGCTTATTGGCAATGAAATTTTTGTGGGTGCTTAATATGATCTTGCCGAAACTGATTGTCAAGTGTCAAATAAAGTTACTATATTATATGCCATTGTTGTATGATTTTTTAATTGTATTTATATCAATTGTATTATGACAATGCCAATAGGCTAAAAATATATAATAAAAATGGCTGCAAACCACCCTGTATTCGGGCAATTCAAAACTGCTTCCGAGTGAAGTGGCTCCGTGCTAGCTCGCCTTTTTAACGAGCAACTGGAACAAAGTTCGAGCTGGCACAGATCAAGAGGATGAAGTTCAAATGCACCATTACTTTCGTAGATATACTCGATGTTTTTATAACACAATGGTGCGGTAGGAAGTATTTCCTTACTTGATTCTCAGCAGTTATAGTTAGTAGAACAATTTTTCAATGATTCAAATCAAGGTATTCATAGATGAAAGCTTTATACTGTGAGTATATAGCAGATCGTGTTGTAATCCTCTTTCTAAGCTGAAGAAAAGAGATTTAGCTAATAAAAATGAATCACCTAGTTTATTAATTTAATTACACGACCGAAACGGATAATCTGTCTAAAAACTTCCATTGTTTTTTCTAATAGTGGTTTTATCAAATGTTTTGTCTACTAACTGCTCATCATCTGTTTTAATAGAAGTGCCTAGCACATTTTCTAACTTCCAAAATTTTTGTAAACTGACGTGCAATTCAGCATTCGTAACGGAGTTTTTATTAAATAGCGATACAAAACTGCTATTTAAACATTGTGTATGTTTAATTTGATAAGGAAGACTACCCGCGATTATCCATCCCAACCAGTTATTTTGTAGAATGGGTAAATTGTTTCATAAATGCCAGGGGTCAATACCGAGTAATGTATATCAGCCCCTAATAACAGATCTATTTCCGAACGATTAAAATATGTTGGGTCTGCTAAGGTACAGTTGACTTACAAAATTTTCAATAATAAATGAGTTTTGGCTACCAGAATCTAAGAGAGTCTTTTAGTTTCTGAAAGCTGATTAAGAGAACATGGCGTTAGAGAGGGTTCATTGTGAGTGGTGACGGCAGTGTGCTGGGCATTAATATTATTTCTAGATGGACAGGGTTTAAAAGTGGGTCTCGATCCTAAACAATAGAAACACAATTGTTTGGATCTAACAGAAGCTATTTCTTTGCGGGTTGCCAGATTTTTAAATAAAATACACGGATAAATTCGATACCCTAGCTTTAAACAGTACATGCATTTTTTTTAAGTGAATGCGAGGAAATTGGAACAAACATTTTATTAGGTGATTGTGCTGAGAGGAAAAGGGTAATTAATTACTAGAGAAATAAATTGCCCTATTTGTTGACTTGCCGAAGCTACCAAATAGTTTTTAAGGACGCACTTCTGGTTTAGATAGATTTTCCGACACCTTTCAATATTTTTCCACAAACTGAAAAAAATCTGTTACAGTTGAAAAGTATTAGAATCTGTCCCGAATGCTCATTTAGTGCTGAAATCTAGTTTATTTTTATATATTTAATAATAGTAAGTCCCAATGTTCAATCGGGTACTTTGAGTTCTAGTCTACATTTTCATGTGATTTAAAATTCGCGATATGAAGATGGGCCAACTTTTGTTAATTGTTGTTAATTTAATGATTTTGGCAAATCAATTAAAGCATTTATCAATGAATTGATGGTAGATTATTTTGATATCTATCATTAAGTATTTGTAATAATAAATGATAGTAGAGTTGAGAAGGGTATTACATATAGAAAAATAAGAACGTATAAGTTAAGAGAAGACGAAGTTGCAAAAGAGTATAGAGACATATTGACGCAAAAAATAACAGCTAAAGAAGGAGTTTGGCAAGATGGAGATGTAAATATGGAGTGGAATATGTTAAAACAATTAATATTAGAGGCCAGCGAACTAGCATGTGGAACAACAAGAAAATGCAGCAAAGCAAAACAAACGTCGTGGTGGACAGAGGAAATAAAATCGAAAATTAACGAAAAAAAAGCTAGATGGAGGGAATACTTGAAGGTGACCAATAAAGCCAACTACGAAAAATACAATCAGGTGAAGAAATTAGTGAGAGACGAAAAAAGGAAACAATGGCAAGAATTTGGTGAGAAAATGGAAAGAAATAGCAATGAAAATAAGAAAGTTTTCTACAGTGTCCTAAGAGGGTTCAGAAAAGATAAAAAGGAAAACAGAGTGCTCATGAAAGACAAGAATAGAAAGGTAATAAAAGATGAGGAAAAGGTGATAAACAGATGGAAAGAATATTTCGAAGAGCTATTGGCGGGAAGTGTAAGTGGATAACCCAATAAAAATAGCGAAAAAAAGAGATTAGGTGAAGATAAATCTCAAGAAGTTGATAATGAAGAGGAAGGCGGCGAAGAAATAGAAAGGGAAGAATTGGAAAAGACTATTAGAGAACTTAAGAATGGGAAGTCTCCAGGGAGTGCAGGAATAACATCAGAAATGATTAAGAATATTGGAGAAAAGGGAATGGAAAAACTGGTAAATATATATAACAAAATATGGAGAGAAGAACGCATCCCAGAGGAATGGAAAATAGCACAGATAGTACCGATTTATAAAAAAGTTTGTATATTTATATAAAAAGTCTGTAGTTCTGTAAGAACTACAGAGGAATAAATATAATCAATACAGGGATGAAGATACTAGAGAAGCTAATGAAAAATAAGATAAACTATAAAGTGGAACAGACCCTGGAAGAGCCACAATGCGGATTTAGAAAAGGTAGAAGCATACAGGACCATATATTTACTATAAAGCAAATGATGAAAAAGGTAGGAAATAGTAAAAAATATATATATATGTAGGTTTCCTAGATCTAAAGAAAGCATTCGATAAAATAAATAGGAGCAGATTATGGTATAGAAAAGAAAATGATTAGGTTAATAAGGAAGATATATGAGGAGAATGCAAACATATAATAGTAAATAGTAAAGAATCAGACACATTTAAAACAATGGACGGACTAAGACAGGGAGGAGGACTGAGTCCAACATTATTTAACATATATATGGATGAGATAATGAGAGAAAGTGATAAAGAGGAAAGAGGAGTAGTCGTTGGATATAAAAACATGCAAAGGGTGGTTATAACGACTGGAGCATTTGCAGATGATGTGATGTTAGTGGCGGAGAATGAAAAGAGTTTGCAGAGAAAATTGAGCAAATGGAACGAAGTGCTTAAAAAATACGAGATGGAGATGTGCAAGGAAAAGACAAAGGTAATGATAATAGAAGAGAAACAGAAGTTAGAAATTAAGATAGAAGAGACGAGAATAGAGCAGGTCGATTGTTGTAAGTACCTAGGAGTGCAGATCAGCAGCGGGGGTAAACAGGAAAATGAAATTACGGAGCGGGTGAATAAAGCAATGAATGTATACTATAGAATCAATAGATAATAGTGGAGAACAAGGAAATCACAAGGAAAACAAAAATAAATGTATACAAGACCATAATAAGACCGATTTTAACATTCGGATGTGAAACGTGGAAAATGGAACAAAAAGCCATAAGTAGGGTATAAGCTGTGGAAATTAAATTCTTGAGAAGAGTAAAAGGGGTAACGAAAAGAGATAAATTAAGGAGTAGCGTAATAAGAGAAGAGTTGGAGATAGAACCAGTGGTGGAGTTTATTCACAGAAGGCAGTTGGGATGGTGGGGACATCTGGTAAGAATGAGTGAAGAGAGGCAAGTAAAGAGAGTCTGGCAGGCAAGGGAGGGAAGAAGAGCCAAACGGGGAAGACCAGAAATTACATGGGATGAGGGATTTGAAAAAGCAATAGGAGAAAGAGGAATGAAGCTGAATGACGCAAGAAGAATTGCTTGCAACAGGAAGGAGTGGGAGAGATGCATAGGAAGTGAGGAATAGGAGGATAACGAGAAAAGCTCAAGCCGACACCAGTTTATGGTAGAAGGCATATAGACATATATATATAATGATAAATGATTATAATTTGATAGATGTAATGATAGATAATAGATAATTTAATATATAATAAATAAATCATAATAATTTATTAATTAGCATTAACTAATAGTTAACGATTCAATTAAGTGGCATCTTCTAAAGATGAGTTTAATTAATGTAAATACATTTTTGGATGTCATATAACGTTAGATTGTTGTAAATAATTGATGAAACGATTCCCCCTGAGCGAATTCATTTCATAAGGTGGGGATATTAATTTTTGGCAGATTAACGCTATGTTTAATAGGCTGAAGCAAAAATTTTTGAGTCACCTACTGTATTTACTTTACAATTATTAGACTTATTTTATAATGACTCAACTAGCCTTTCAATTCAGTGATCCTGTCAAAATAGATATCGTCCGTTTGGGTTCTATTTTCGTTATCCACGTTTTCCATATCTCCATTTTCTATACCTTCTTGCGCTCCAGAATATTTCTGGAATGTGTTAGTCAGCTGCATCTCCCTAGCGCGAAAAGCATTAACTCTAACTTCTTTTGCTTTACTGGCTACTATAATGAATGTAGGTTTAGCACTTGTGCGAATAGCTTTACTATTTTCCATAGTTAACGAGAATATATTACTGAAGTAACGTTAAAATTAATATCTGATCTTATAGTTGTTATTTCGATGAGTTACATAGCACTATCTTGCACTTCACTACTCTCAAAGTTATCTTGTTACGAAGCTTCAACACTCGGTAAATATTGTTTTCTACACGTGATGCGATGAAGCCAAAAATTCAGTGTTGCAAAACAAAAGCAATCTGGGGACCAAATTACTGTTCTGGATCACAGATCCGCCTCGAAGGACCAAAATGATGTGGATGTTAAACTTTTTATTGTGTCCAGTTACTAAACATTTATAAGGGGTAATTAAATTTGTCTTTTAATTAAGAGTTAACTGTATTTGGGAAAATGTGATGGGCAAATAGACTGAGTAAAACACACTTATACGTATACTAGTCTATTTAGAAATAATTTCTGAAAACTTCAATAGCTCAATCACATAAACTGATAAATAGTCACACAATATTGTATGAGTATAGTAATGACTATGTAACAAAACTTAAGTTCTTATAAACTTATAGTTAAATAGATAAATGTGAAAATTGACACTATAGTGTTTAAGTTGACAATTAAGTGAAATAATAAAGTTTACTAGTGTAGAGAGAATATTGATTGAAAATATTGATTTCTTCTTAATACGGCAAAAGTTTATATCTAACTATCGTGTTTATCACACCGGAGTTACAAAAATGATACTGACTGATGTTTCTTGCTTTTTTAGTCGTGGTAAAAGTGCCTGTATTTCCCGTACCCAAAATACTCTTCATTCCCTAAAAAATCCTGAAGGCGTTATATTTAGGGAAGGAAAAAAAAAGGGAGAAATTTGGAAAGCTGGCAGTTCTCATATCTTCAGAGAAAGACAAAAAAAAATATAAGTAGAAATTAAGTACCCGTCCTTTCTGCGTACTATCCATATCATGGAGTATTCTGTGATACAACAGATCATGTATAATTGAATAGCTACGCTTTCTACGCCTTTCTTTCATCTGAAGTTGACAAATATGCCACTTTTGACAATAGACCTATTTAATTATTTACATTACTATGAGACTGAGGGATTATGAATCTCAGAAGTTATAAATAAACAATTATTAAATGTTGCTACTTGCAACAAAATACCCATATTCCCAATTTTTACTGTAATTAATGAAGATATGATACAAAAAATTCCTGTCGTTCGGCACTGTTGTTTGGAATGCTCTAGTGTCGAACTTAATATTCTAGCTCTTCACGGGGCACAAATCACCACATATCAATGTGATGTACTACATTGGTTTGGTAGTACATTGTATGTCGTACGGTGCTACTAATGTGGTAAAAATAGTCTATAATCATGCTAACATGTAATGTTATTTGTTATACAATGGTCAATCTGCAGTCCGCATTATTATAGCACTTTTTTATGGACAAATTGTTAATATTTGTAACATAATGAAGAATGTAAAATAATTTTTATTATGACTGCTATTATAAATAGTTATGGAATTATTAGAGTACTATGTAAAAAAAAGTGAAATCACAAATGATTATTATAACTATGTGAATTTCAGAGAGCTAAAACTCAATTACAGTCAATGCTATTAATGAATTTGGAGGCTCGATCCGTAATATTCGAAGACATTGGTAGACAAGTTTTAGCAACTGGACATCGAAAACGACCAGAATATTTTATTAATGAAATAGGTAATTGTAAATATTTCTTTTACTCATAAACATACAGTTTTACATATTATAGATAAAATTAAAAAAGAAGATATTGTGAGAGTTGCAAAAAGATTGCTGATGTCACAGCCGAGTGTTGCTGCTCGTGGGGATTTAAGAAAAATGCCTTCAATAGAATATATTCAAGCTGGACTTATTGATAGCGACGGAAAAATACCAAGTGGTAAAAAATTATCGCTCTGGAAATAATACTTACTACTTTAAAAAGTAGAAACTTAATTTTCAAGCAAATTCAATTTGCTTGAAAATGTTATACATTATATTAATATAAAACCATGAAAATGATTGTTCGTCACTGGCTGAAAATCAATAAACTTACTTAGTTTTAATAGACTTTTTTATTATAAAACGTGTTTCATTAATTAGTTTTTTTATTCTAAATAAAACACTCATATTACTCTTAAAAATCAAGCAATTTTATGCTGAATTATAGGTGGTACTACGCCATTCATTCGTGAAAAACTGTATCATTTAAAAGGGCGTCAAGATACGGACTACACGTCCGAATGCAAAGATCCAAATTTTCAGTCAGTCACTCTTTGCAACAAATTGTCGTCAATTTTTTTGAGAAAATCACTTTTAAGTTTTTGACTCTTTGAAATGGGGCAATTCAATAACATGAATTGGTCCCCCATTAGATCATTTTCTGTTGAGTTACTTAAAGAGCAAAATGTGGATTAATAATCCGGAAATTATTCGAGAAGTTAAAAGTGATGTTCGTAAAAAAATGAAAGAATTTGTTGCAACGAGTGATTGACAATTTCGATCTTCGCATTCGGATCTGCAGTGAGTCTTGGTAGTTATTTAAGTGAAATTGTTTTCCTTACATAATCGGCGTAGCACCGCTTATAGTTTAGAATAAAATTGATTGCTTTGTAAAAGTGTTTTATTTATAATTTTTAAAAAAAGCTAATAAAACACCATATATATTACAATTTTTATATAGGATAATATGTTATATTTTACTTATCTTTTTTTCGTGGGGATTTTATTTTATAGACTTTATCACAATCCATGTGATGTTAAAAGGTTACGCTACTGATGTTGGAGCATCAGTAGCAAACGCACAAGAAAAACAAAATGAATCCAAATAAAAAGAGGGTAGGCGGTGGCTACTTTGGGAACCAACGAATTGCAGCCGAGCTGGATTGTGATCACCGACTGGTTGTCTCGTGAGTTCGTTTGTAGAATAGTCTTTACAAATGATGGTATTAGGACGTCGTCCAGTCTTTACAAATACCAAGTCCGGTTAGAGGGACTCTACCGTTCTAAGCGTAGAAACTCTGCTACAATCCAGGTTCCCGAAATAATAAGAATAAATTATTATTAAAAATAAAAACAAATAGTAACCGATGTGACCGCTCCCAGGACCTTTGTCTGGGCCGAAACTCAAGAAGACTTCCCGACTCTTAGAAAAAAACTACTCGCTCGTCACGTTCAATAATCGAAAAATCAACCGTTAAAGTTGGTGGTCTCAACTATTCTCCTCATCATTAAAAAAAACTCTCATCGATTCACTCGCGCGCCGTTCCAAAAGGGTCGAAAGCGCACAACGACGCCAGAGGCGTATCGAGAGTTGAGGGTTATTAAATTATTAAAATAAAATATAAGTAATTATCCACCAAATGTGGTGGATATCCACGTGAATATATTATCGTGGATACCATGTGTGGTATCCACGAAATACAATATGTTGATAGTTGACTAAACTGAGCAGTTTAGTGATACTTCTAAGACCACAGTAATTTACCAAAATAGAAACTTCATTTAAATCAATAAATTCTTACAATCTGGCAAAGGTTCTTAAGGAGACATATGATAAAATATTATGAGCGTGAGAGATTAGTACATATGGGTTGATATTTATATGATACCTTTTTTTTGTTTTTCAGTATCTTAGTTACTGAGTATAGATGTTTCTTATTGGATTGCTTGATAAATGACTATAATATAATATATATATATGTATCGTAAAGCCTGTCTACCATTTCTGGTGTAGGCTTGTTAGTCTTTATCTTTATTTCCTTTTTCTTCCATTTCTTTCTTTCCTTCTCTAGGCTTATTCGTTTTTGCTTCACGTTACTGCGTCGCAAAACTTTCTCCATTCTTTCCTGTTGTTTCCTTCCATTTTTTCTTTTTTAGTCTCACTCTTCTCTTGATCTCTTCTGTCCACCATGCCGTTTGTTTTATTTTCTTATTTCTTTTTATTTTTCCACACACTTCCGAGCTTGTTTGTAGTATCATCTTTTTGAATTCCTCCCAACTCTCTTCCAAACTTAATGTCTTCCATTTTTCATTTCTGCTCTCGATCATCCTCTTCATTTTTTCTCTATATTGCTTTGCCACCTCTCCGTCTTTTAGTCTATACGCTTTTATTTTCTCATATTCTATCTTATCTTCATTTCTCTCTCTGTTGTCTGATTTTAGTGGTTTCTTTATTTTTGATATAACCATATAATGATCACTTCCCACTTCCGGTCCTCTTGACACTTTTACATCTACTATGTTCTTTCTATTTTCATTTCCTGCTACTATGTAGTCTATTATTGATTTTTCATTTTTGCTGCTCATCTCTCTAGTATACTTGTGTATATCCTTGTGCTTGTAATAAGTATTTGCTATAAACATATTGTTGATTCGACAAAACTCTATCAATCTTTTTCCGTTGTCATTTAGCATTGATTCCCCATTCTGGCCCAATATTCTGCTCTCTCCTGGCTTTCCCTTTCCCACTCTACTATTAAAATCTCCTGCAATGTATATTTCGCCTTTTGCTCTTTCTACCGTCTCTGTTAACCTTTCCCAGAATTTCTCTTTGTTCTCCTTTTTGTCGTCTTCATTTGGTCCATATCACTTATTATCGTTTTAATGCTCTCATTATCGTCCTTCATATTTATTGTCAATATCCTCTCTGAACACGCCTCCCATTCTTCTATATTGTGTGCCCATTCCTTTTTTATCATACATGCGACTCCCTCAGCTGCTCTTTTCTCTGTTTCCACTCCGCTATATATAAATACACTTCCTTTCATCATTTTTTGTAATCCTCGCCCTTTTTTTTTCGTTTCCGTTATTGTAAGTATGTCTATCTTATTTTCCAGAAACTCATCTTCTAGTTCTATTTCTTTTCCCATTATGCTTCGTATATTCCATGTTGCTAATCTCCATATTTCTTCATTTTCTCTTCTCATTGATTTCTGCTCCTACTTCTTTTTCAGTTTTTTGTTTGTTTCTTCTCTTCTTCTCAGCTTCCATAATCTATCCTAACAAAGAATTGTTCATTCTTTCGTTTGTATATTTGGCACTTTTTGCTAGTTGCCATGTGCTCTACGTCTTTATCTTTAATTCTTATACAGTTGGCGCATTTTATCTCATTTTTCTCACAATCTTTCCTCCATGTCCTTCCTGTTCACATCTATAGCATACCTCCGTTCTTGTGCAGTACTTGGCTACATGCCCATAGCAGCAGCATTTGTAGCAGATCGCGATCTTAACATATTCCTCTACTTGTTTTACAGTAAAATCTATCAGTAATGTTCCTTTTTTTACCACGTACTTGAATATCTCCTTGTCAGCTTCTACTACCCAGTCCTCTACATATTGTTTACTGTTCCTAAAGGCATTTTTTTTAACTGCTCTCATTACTGTCTTCACCTCTCTAATCCCCACCATTTTCCTTATTTCTTCATTTTCTCTTAATATTTCGTTTACGATTTCTTCTTCAGTATACCCTTGCTCAACTTTTTTTATTATAAATAACGGCTTTGTTTCTTTCATTTTCCTCACTGTTATTCCTTTTACTTCCTCTAGTTTCTTCCCTATTTGCTCCTGTTGTAGCTCGTTTCTACACTTCATCACTACCAATCCACTTTTGTATTTTTTTATTTCCTTTATACCTTCTTCACCTACTTCTTCTATCGTAAGTTTTTCTCGTATTTTTTCCATTACCTTCCCCCCTTCTACTGCTTTCACTGTTATTTCTCTTATTTTTTCAGGTGTTTTCCATCCCTGTATCTTTTTTGTATCATTTTCTTTTTTTTTTTTTCGTTATCGCCGCATATGTCGTTTTGCTCCTATCTTGGGTTATTGTACCTCCCACTATCAATTCGGATATTTTTGTTTTTTCTCTGCATTCTCCATGTTTTCATATACTGTGGCGGTCATTTTAACTAATATTTTGTCTATATTCTCTATACTTTTTTCCATTTCTTCTTGAGTTTGTCCTTCTTCTCTTTTATTCCCCTCTTTAAATACTCTAATTTCCCTTTGTATCAGTTTGATGTGATTCATTAACTTATCTGATACTCCACTTAATTTTTTCTGACTATCTTCACTTTCTTCTTTCCACTGAGACATATCTTTCTGTCTTAATTTTATTCTTTTTTCCATGCTATCTTCAACCTCGCTCATCACTACTCCTCTATATTATTTGTTTGCTTTTCCTTGCTCCTCATATTCCTCATCTTCCTCCGTTGAGGTTTTTCTTCTTCTATTCTCCACTTTTTTCACTGGTGGAGTTCTTTTGATTTTAGTCGCCACCTTGAATGGGTTTTTAGGCTCCATTCTTGCGAGATCAATCCTACTTCTATCTATAATTCCATAATAATATTAAATATTTATCTCAGTATAAAATACAAATAAAAGTTGTTTTTGTTTCTTATCTCGATAACACCGTTCCTGCTTATCAGGTCTGCTTGTTATTTGGAAATTGCCCCCGCTTCGTCCGCTCGGATGGGCACTTTCCTATACTTATCTAAATTTCTTCCTTCTCCCTTGTTCTGTTTTCAGTACTCTGCTTATCTGTCTATCGACTTTTCGATTTCAGCACAAACAAACATCCGACCACGTTCACTCTCCGATATAGACTCCTTATTTCATCATATAAGTTTTGTAATAACTTATTTATTTGTTCGGTTTTACCAGTTATAATAGCATCGTCCATAAAGAGTATTAAATAACCATTCTCCTTGCAGAATAAGGAAAAATCATATCGTGATCTACGTAGTATAAGATTTATCGTTATTTCATTGAATCTATTCTTTCAAATCTGCACTGCACTACGAGGCCCATACAATGCTCAATTCATCTTGAGATTCCTCCCGCTGACAGTTAATCTCTTAGGCGTTCTGATGTATAAATTGGTTTTGTGATTGTGTGTTTAAGAATGATGTAGGTAAGTCTATTTACTTTAAATTCCATCCATTTTGTACTGATACCGATAATAATATTCTCATAGTAGGCATTCTGCATACAGGTGAAAACGTAATTCTCCCCAATTAATATACGGCTCTTGAAATCCACGCAACCAATCTGGCTTTTCTCATCCCGTCTTTTTTTAGTTTTAATATCCATTGAGTGTGAGTGAATCTCCTTCTCCTTCAGATAACTTGGCTTTTCTGCATGTCTCTAATTTTTTGTGTGAATTTGCTTCGCTTGCTATTGTTTGTTACCATCTTTTATTCTCCATAGCATTTTCATACGTTTATGGCTCATCACCGCATTTGGTCAGCAGACAATATGCTGAATATAATTCATAATCTTTTAAACTTTCAGGTTTCCTTGTTACTCTTCTTAAATTTGCTATAATTTCTTCTGCTGTTTCCAAATCTTGATATATTATATTTCATTATTTTGTGTATTTCGTATCACTTCGTTTTTATCATATGATATAATTGTTGCCACATTAAGTTTATAATCTGTATAATACAGAGAGGAAAGTGACTTGAATTTTGACAAGCGAGGGGTTGCTCGAAAGTTCATGGCCCGCCACAAATAATGTAGAGTGCAACTCACGCAAGAATCTTTATAAGATGATTTTTTTACTTTTTTTTAACTTTTTACTTTTACTTTAGGTACTTTTTTTTAACTAGACATAAGTAAAGTAGTTTTTATAGGGTTTAAAAACAAGACATAGCACTTTATTTCATACACTTTATGTAACACTTTATTTCATACACTATGGAATAAAGTGTTATGTAATAAAGTTTTCATGAAATAGAACAAAATTGCGCTAGCAAATTTGAAATTAGAATAAAAAAAATTAAATAAACTTCAAAACAGGTTTAGAATTTTTTTAAGATAAAAAATTTATTTTATTTTACATTACCCAACTTTTTTAAAATTTTGTGTATTTGTAATGAAAGTGCTCTTGAATCATATTTTAAAAACTTGATAAACAATGTTCAGTTTCTCTGATTAAATTTTTTTAATTCTAATTTCAAGACCAAAAAAAACAAATAATAATAAAAATAAAATAATAAGTGTGAGCTTCCCTCATTTGCTGTGTGGGGAGTCACTGCAAGTGTTAATTCTTCGACGTCTTTCACGGCTGCTTCAATAACGGTGGTTTACGGTCGGTTGACATTAGACGCTGTAGAGTGCAGTGAAAATCAAACTGTTCCTAGCAGCTTTCAAATGTTGACATGTCAATGTCAAATTTGAAATACGCAATATTGTGAAACAATTAAAGATTTCCAGCTTCGGACTAGCAAATGAGTTCTCCGGCAACCAGATTATTCCTTCTCCAGCTTCTGGCTAGCATGCGAGTTCTCCGGTAGCCCGATTCTAACCTTTCCAGCTTTGGACTATCAAGTGAATTATCCGGCAGTCCGATTCTAACCATTCCTTCTGGTAACCAAACGAGTTCTCTGCCAGTCTATTATGTTTGGTTGATTATTTAGGTCAGGGGGCGTATGCCACGCAAACACCGGTAGCCGCACCTAAAAATAATTAATTATTTTTAATTATTATTTCATTAAATATTTTATCTATAGGAGGACTACCCCCTATACTAGGATTTTTACCAAAATTCTTAAAATATGCCGTTTATGTGCCAATGTGTCAAGTTGTGGTGCCTGCTGCCGTTAGTATTGGGTAATTATGCTGCGGTTCAGTAGTATAGTAAGTTTTTAAGTTTATTTTTTTCTATTTATTTTGCTTTGTTTGATTTTGGCTTTTTTACTGGACGCAGCTACCAGGAATGTTTATGTTGATTTTATTATTTACGAGGGATGTATTTTATTTCAATTTTATATCATGATGTTTTTAGTATTTCTTCTGGCTTTTCTTTCACCCTTTCCTGAACCCTACACAATTTTCTCTAGTCTAATAGCTGCTCGTACAGGCCTTTCGCTTGTACGAGCGAATGGGCGTTACAACATTGACATTACATCTAATGATATTAATATGTAATTATGTGTGGTGTTTGTATGGTTTTTACTTCCATTCTGTTTTAATAGTGTTTATGACTTTCTGTAGTGTTAGATTTAGAAAATTGATTTTATTTTGTTTTTTCGTTTCAATTTTAAATTATAATTTCGTATTGGAAGTTTTAAATTGTTCTAATATATATTGTTGTTGATCCTGTGGTGTTGCAGTAAATTTTTTGTTTCAAAAATGTAGTTTTATAAGTGAAATATTTTGAGTATAGTGTTGTTTCAATTGCTTTTGAAAAGTCTGTGAGTGGAATATCTGTGTTTTTTTTTTAAATTTTGTGTCAGTGTTTATGTATTCATTTATTTAGCCTTTATATTTTTACATTTGTGTGCATTGATGTTACATCTAATGACATTAAGATGCCTTCTATTTTCCGTGGTAGTGCATTATGTACTTTTAGATGTTTAGCTAGTGTATGTTGTATTTATAATTTTTTCCCCCCAGTTTTTTTGGTGCATGTGCTCGTATATCATCTTTAGTTGTTGTATGTAGATTTATCAATGTGGCTTCTATGTTGCTAGTTATATTGTAAGTTTGTATAGTGTTTTTATTATATGTAGGTATTGAGAAATTTGGACTTAATATTAGTGTGTCTTTTGTGTATTTTGGTATGTTTTCTTATGTTAAATCTACTATCCGTTCATTATTCTTTAAGTGTGTGTTTGTCTATTGTTTTATTTGTAAATGGTTTATGTTGTTGATGTTTTAATTTCTAATTTTTTCGAGTAAGAGCTGGATTCTTGTTTCTTCTGTGGTTAGAAATCTATTTAATATATGTGATGGTAATATTGTTTTTAATTGTTGTAGCGCCCATCTGTCAGTTAAACCATTTCTTCAAATAAATCGGCTTCTTACTCGGGCGTTACACTTCGATTTCGGATGCTTTGCGGCTGGCTCACAACTCCAAAGGGAAAGCTGGGGGAAAACCTGTACGAACAGCCTTTAAACAGTGGAGAAAATAATCTGGGGTTCAGGAAAGAGTGAAAGAAAAGCCAAAATGAATACTAAAAACATCGTGTTATAAAAATAAAATAAATATTGATATTTCGCCAGCATTATCTCAAAGGATGCTTTATTCATTATTTTTATATATAATAAAGATACCCAAAATCTAGCTCCTGTTAAATTTTTTCTTTATTGATAATATTGTGACATGTTTCGCCCATTTTTGAGCATCATCAGACAAATAAATTACTAAAACCAAGACAAAAATGATACGTTAGAGATGATTTTAACTTATCCTACTACTTAACTAGCTAAACTATACTATACCTAACATCACATACATATTAAAATATTATATTAAGATAGTTTTTTATTGTTTTTCTTGTTATTACTTTATAAATGATATTGTTACTATGTATTCTTTAGTTACTATTATATTTTATTATATAAATATAACGAATAGTTGCTTACCTATTGGCTCTTACATGTATATCATTTTCAGCGCTAACTTTAATTATTTGTTGCCTTCACAACAAGAATACAATAAAGTGGTAACCCGTCGTTTTTTGTATTTGTATTCTGTCACATTCTTTATTTGTGTTGGTCTATTTTCGGTACCGTAGCTATCCCCTATCATTTTCACATTATTTTTATAGTATTTGAAAAACTAAATGTTATTTCCTACTATTTTAATTTGATTCGGTGTAAGTCGCGTCCTCTACTATTCAAATTGGTAAGTGTAACCTACTTGAAATCGTCATGGCATGCATAGGTGTCGTCATATGTTATTAGTTGACCTACGCTAATTGAGGCCATCGAATTTGTGGTTTTGTTCTAATGTTAACATGTCGTTTAGGCACCATTCTTTTTTAGATTTTATAGGTCTCGCAATGTAATATTTTTCCCACAGATTAGTTCCATACCTTTTCTTATTATTCGCAGCACTTCAATGTTGTTGTGTGAAAAACTATGTTTATTCGTTAGTAAATGCGAGGCAAAAGCTGATTTAGTGTTGGTATTATCTGTGTTTTTGTACTTTTGATACGTTGCTACATGTTCTTTAACTCTAGTTATTATTTTTCTACCTGTTTGTCCTATGTATTTCCCTGGGCATGTATTACAGGAAATTTTGTATACACCTGGGCTTTCCAATTTGTTGGTGTGTTGTTCTTTATATTTTAGTAACTTGCCTAGTTTGTTGCTAGTTCTAAAGCTAATTGTGATATCAAATGGTTTGAAGAACTGTGCCAAGGTGTGTGAGTAGTCTCCATAACAGTATGTCATACTGTATTGCAGTATGTCATACTGCAATATTTAATATCTAATTTGTTTTTTAGGATGTTAAATCATCATAAGTGTCTGCATTTGAAGTGATGAAGTTTGGTTAGTATTAACTGCTTAGGGAACTCATTGTTTTCGGTTATTCGTAATATGGTTTCAACTTCCAGGTTAAAATTTTCTTCCGAGAGTGGTATTTTGAATAACCTGTAAAACAGCGAGTTAAAGGCAGCTATTTTGTGTGAATATGGTGAAGCTGAGTGATACTGGATAACGTTGTCTGTCGCTGTAGGTTTCCTGTATATATTGAATGTTAGGTGACTGCTATTTCTGTAGATTTTAATGTCTAGAAAAGGTATTGAAGAGTCTTTTTCTATTTCTAGCGTGAATCTAATGTTATCCTGCAGCCTGTTCGTATATTCCAGGAATTGTACTAGGTAATTAGCACCCCCTGTCCAAATAATGAAGATATCGTCAACGTAACTTTTGTAAAAGGCGATGTATTGTCCGTAGAAACCTTCTGTTATACCACTCTCTATCTCATCCATGAAGATGTCTGCTAAGAGAGATGACAAGCATGAGCCCATGGCCAAACCTGTACTCTGTATGTAATATCTGTTATCGAACTGAAAAAAATTTTGTTCCAGGGCTACCGTAAGAAGTTTTAGCATGTCCTGTCTAATAGGTTCTGGGACATTATTGTTGACTATTTTTGTGTCTATGATGTTGTAGCATTGGTCTGAAGGCACACTAGGAAACAGATTAACTACATCCAGAGAAATAAGGATAGAGTTCGATGGTATGGTTAAATGCTGTTAATCGTTTTGTGGACTTGTTACGCCAGCCTGATAGAAAATCGGACGGGGAATTGCAGTATGACACTATAGGTCTAATTGGCTATGAGGCAAAAAATAACAAAAAAATTTTTAAATAACAGATATAACTTTAAACGGAATAACCTTATAACTAATAACAACAGTAACGTAAAAAAGATATCTTACAAAAAATAAAGGACAACAAACTATATATTACAAAAGCAGATAAAGGAGCCTGTACGGTTATGCCTGTACTGTTAACGATTAACAGCATTTAACCCTAAAAACACCGTGAAAAACTCGATAGAGGTAACAAAATTGTTGAAAGATTTAACCATACCATTGATCTGTTTCCTAGTGTGCCTTCAGACCAATGCTACAACATCATAGACACAAAAATAGTCAACAATAATGTCCCAGAACCTATTAGACAGGACATGCTAAAACTTCTTACGGTAGCCCTGCAACAAAATTTTTTTCAGTTCGATAACAGATATTACATACAGAGTACAGGTTTGGCCATGGGCTCATGCTTGTCATCTCTCTTAGCAGACATCTTCATGGATGAGATAGAGAGTGGTATAACAGAAGGTTTCTACGGACAATACATCGCCTTTTACAAAAGATACGTTGACGATATCTTCATTATTTGGGCAGGGGGTGCTAATTACCTAGTACAATTCCTGGAATATACGAACAGGCTGCAGGATAACATTAGATTCACGCTAGAAATAGAAAAAGACTCTTCAATACCTTTTCTAGACATTAAAATCTACAGAAATAGCAGTCACCTAACATTCAATATATACAGGAAACCTACAGCGACAGACAACGTTATCCAGTACCACTCAGCTTCACCATATTCACACAAAATAGCTGCCTTTAACTCGCTGTTTTACAGGTTATTCAAAATACCACTCTCGGAAGAAAATTTTAACCTGGAAGTTGAAACCATATTACGAATAACCGAAAACAATGAGTTCCCTAAGCAGTTAATACTAACCAAACTTCATCATTTCAAATGCAGACACTTATGATGATTTAACATCCTAAAAAACAAATTAGATATTAAATATTGCAGTATGACATACTGCAATACAGTATGACATACTGCAATACAGTATGACATACTGTTATGGAGACTACTCACACACCTTGGCACAGTTCTTCAAACCATTTGATATCACAATTAGCTTTAGAACTAGCAACAAACTAGGCAAGTTACTAAAATATAAAGAACAACACACCAACAAATTGGAAAGCCCAGGTGTATACAAAATTTCCTGTAATACATGCCCAGGGAAATACATAGGACAAACAGGTAGAAAAATAATAACTAGAGTTAAAGAACATGTAGCAACGTATCAAAAGTACAAAAACACAGATAATACCAACACTACATCAGCTTTTGCCTCGCACTTACTAACGAATAAACATAGTTTTTCACACAACAACATTGAAGTGCTGCAAATAATAAGAAAAGGTATGGAACTAATCTGTGGGAAAAATATTACATTGCGAGATCTATAAAATCTAAAAAAGAATGGTGCCTAAACGACATGTTAACATTAGAACATAAAATAAATATTTGATATTACGGTAATTTATTGGCTTAATTAATATTAATTAAAAAAATTAATAGAATACGATTTCCATTAATAATCGGTCCTTCTACGTAAACTATTCAAAAGTGAGAGGTCGGGGTAGTTTTCTTAAATAAACAAATTCTTTCTTGCGAACGACGACCACAAATGGCTTTACTTCCCTTTGCAGCGAAATTAAATTATTAAAATATTCTGAATTTTAATTACTTCGTTTCAAGTTGATCAAGATATTCACTGCTCCATCTCTTTGAAAAACCTTGAGGCAAATTTAGCAAGGCCCCCTGTTGAATTTTTATAGAATAAGTTTGGGATGACACGACCGAGAGATAAGGGAAATGGGAATCAAGCTCTCCGGTTAAGAGATGTGCTGGAGTTAGATAACTGACGGAATTAAGCTGTCAATCAATGAACGCATCAGCCACGAAATGATCGGAGCTCAGGCGAGTGTGTTGACGAATCTAGCGTGGTTCGGCACTCCCTCATTGCGAAGCTGTATCCGACGAAATTGCGTCCGTTATCGTTCGAAATTCTTTTACATCTACGTCAACGAACCATAAATCGACCCAATCCAGATAATAGTGAGTCAATCAACAAACTTATAATCAGTTCTAAGTGGATGGCTTCCATCGAACAGCATATGAAGACAGCGATGTAACCCATTTGGATTGAACGATTTCGCCCCGAGCGTGGTCGTAACGATATCGGTCCGGCAAAGCGAAGGCCGGTGATGAAAAATGGTTTGGTAGAAGACATTCGGTAAGATGGAAGTTGCCCCATATATTCAAGCAACCCAATGGGTTGTTTGACTGTATTGCTGTTATATCGGGCACATCGGACACAGTGCCGAAGCAGCTTCTTGGCTAATCGACGGAGAATGATGATTCACAAATAGGGACACACTATTTTATGGTGGTAGTAAAAATAAAGGAAGGCCAGAGGATACTATGGGACAGAGAAGTGGGTGAAAGTATTAAATATGAAATAATATTAACGTATAAGTTAAGCGATGAGAAAGTGGTAAAAGAGTATAAAGACATATCCCAAAAAAATCAAAGATAGAGAAGAAACATGGAAAGATGGAGATATAAACCTGGAATGAAATCGGATAAAAAAAATTAATAATAATTTTATAAAAATATATAATAATAGAAGCAAGTGAAATAGCATGTCGAACAATAAAAAAATTCGACCAGTTAAAGCAAACAGTGGAGAGCAGCAATAAAAGTAAAAGAAAAAAGAGCCGGAAATAATATTTAAAAGAGAGTAATAGGATCAACTATAAAAAATATGAGATTGAAAGGAACAAAGTAAAGAAGCTAATGTGAGAGGAAAAAAGGAAACAATGGCGAGAATTTGGAAAGAAAATTAAAAGAAACAGTAGTGGAGAAAAAAAGTTTTCTACAGCGTACTAAGAGGGGACAGAAAAGGCAAGAATGATAGTAGTGGATTAATAAAAGATAAGAACGGAAAGGTAATAAAAGAGGATGAACAGATGGAAGGAATATTTCGAAGAATTATTGTCCGAAAACGGTAGGGAGCGAAACAATAAAAGGATGGTAGATAAAAGGGTAGTCTCAGAGATTTAAGAACAAGATGATGACGAAGATACAGAGGAGGAAATAGAGACGGAAGAAATAAAAAATACTATTAGAGAACTTAAAAATGGGAAGTCAGTAGGAACGGATGGAATAACAGAGAAATGAGTAAGAACATTGGAGAAAAGTGTATGGAAAAATTAGTAATGGTATACAATAAAATAGTAAAGGCACAAATACCAGAGGTATGGCAAGACCATAAATAGTATATATTTATAAAAAAGAGGATAGAGCAGACTGTATGAACTATAGAAGAATAACTCTACTAAATACAGGGATGACGGTATTAGAGAAAACAATAAAAAATAAAATTGACAATAAACGGGATGCTGGATGAAGCGCAATCTGGATTCCGAAAAGGAAAGAGCATAGAGGGCCACATATTTACTCTTGAACAAATGGTGGACAAGCAAAAAGTAATAACAATAGTATATATTCAGATTTTGTTTACTTAAAAAAATCTTTTGACAAAGTAGGAAGAATTGGATTATGAAACATAATGAGAAATCGAGGTATAGACAATTTCGCTGTCGAGTGATATACAACAGCATGTAAAGATATAAAATCAGATCCAATTAATACATTACAAAAACAAAATAATATAAAAATGTGGGAAACAAATTATACATACCGCGCCTATACTAGCTGAACATGTAAAAATACATAATGCATTACCACCGAAAATATAAGGCATCTTAATGTCATTAGATGTAACATCAATGCACACAAATGTAAAAATATAAAGGCTAAATAAATGAATACATAAACACTGGCACAAAATAAATAAAAAAAAACACAGATATACTAATAACAGAATTTTCAAAAGCAATTGAAACAACATTATACTCAAAATATTTCACTTATAAAAGTACATTTTTTAAACAAAAAAAATATTGCAACACCACGGGATCAACATCAATATATATTAGAACAATTTGACACTTACAATACAAAATTGCAATTTAAAATTGAAACAGAAAAACAAAATAAAATCAATTTTCTAGATCTAACACTACAGAAAGTCATAAACGCTATTAAGACAGAATAGTACACAAAAGGAGCATGGTCTAGTAGATATTTAAACTATAGTTCACAATATCACAAAAGAAATTAGTGATAATAGGAATAGTAGATAGAGCATTAAAACTAACAGTCCCAGAATACAGACATCACACTATACAAAAAGTTAAAGAAGCTCTAATTCAAAACAAAATGAAACAAGCCAGCTATCAGCTACCTTGGGAACCAACTGATTGTAACAGAGCTGGATTGTGGTCAATCCAGCTTTGTTAACCCCCAATGGGGTCGAAAGAGCGTTCATTCAGGGTTGAATGTAATGATACTGATTTACATATTCTGTAAATAAAGATTTTCTATTTATAGCAAAGCACTAAAAATGAAGTGATATAACTTTTCAATAGTGATATAACTTATAACTGTGATATAACGAACCAATCATACAAGACATTATGCTGCTACTTGACGTAGCACTACAACAGTACTTTTTCAAATTCAATATCAAATTCTATACACAGAGAAATGGGTTGGTAATGAGATCATGCCTGTCACCGCTGTTAGCAGATATATTTATGGACACAGTCGAAAAAGGCACCACTGAAGGTATTTACTGTAGATTCATCTTGATTTACAAACGATACGTGGATAATATCTTCATGGTATGGACAGGTGATGATAATACTTTAACAGAATTCCTGGAATATTCAAAAAGTTTGCATGACTGCATCAAATTCACCTAGAAATGGAAACAAATAAAACTCTACGATTCTTTGATCTATTAATACATTGAGAAGGGAATATAATCACGTTCAATATTTACAGAAAACCGACAGCCACAGACAATGTCATCTAATATGATTCTGCAGAACCTCATCCATATAAAATGGCAATGTTGAATTCCATGTTACACAGAGCATTCAAAACTTTTCTTACTAAGGTGAAAATAAATATTAAGACCTAATGAATAAATAACCTATGGTTGGTTTTCTATATATTTGGAAATCTAAAGTATAATCTTTTTTTGTAATTAGTAAATCTTAAAAAGGTAATTTTTTATCATTTTCTCTTTCTAAAGTAAATTTAATTTTATTATGTAATGTATTCGTAAATTCTAACAACTGATTCAAATGTTTATTGTCTTTCCAAATAATAAAGATATCATCAACATATCTTCTATAAAATAAGATTTGATTAGAAAAGTTGCTATTTAAAATTTTGGCTTCTAAATTTGGCTAGAGTACCAAATTTCAACCAAAATATATGGGACCGTTAGTGACAGAGATGTTACCGAATGATACTTACCGTTTTACCCACGTAAACCAAAGGCAAGGAGGATATTTGAACACTGCAGCTCATGTATCACAGCTGAAGATTTATTTTCCACATGATTCTGTTAAAATTGACAATCCTGATGAATATTGAACCGAAGAAAATTAATGTTTTCATTTTCAAAATTAATTTTCAAAACAATTAAATGTTTCACATTTAAGAATATCGCTAATAATTTTTACAATGTTTATTGCATCTAATTTCAACGCCATAAATGACAGTGATAGATCTGTCTCCCTTTTCAGATTATTTATCTTTGTCTCACCATAGATGGGATTGCATTCGAAGCGCCGATCGATAAAAACAAAATCGATATATGCAATTCTAGTAATTGTACATTATTCATTTATCTCGCCAATGATAATACATGTAAATAGTTAATTGATAACAAAAATGTAGTTTTTAAGTTATTAGATTAACATTATTTTGTAATTGAAAATTATTCAGTATATTATTCTATACACATCGAGAACGAAGTATCGTTTTCAACATTAATGGAAGTTATGCAACCAATTAACTTTATAAATTGAATGTCTTTCCAAATACATTGTTTTTGACAATTCTTGCAGCTTCCGACCAATTAAAATTCGCTAATTGAAACTCTTCCTACTTCCGGCATATTCAGCGAAAAAGCCGTTCTAGTACATTCTACCATGTTCCATGTAAAAAACATATAAAAGGAGTGACCAGTAGCCACTGGTAGCCATTACTAGATCCATTTTTCTAAAGTTAAAATCTTACGTAGCGTTCATTTTTAATTTTAATTTTTCAGCTTTCCAATCCATAATTTTTCATAGTTAATTATTCTAATTAACTCCATTTTTCCAATCATTCATTTCTAGATAGTGACGAAGTTACTAAATTTGATAATGTTTTAATAATTTAATTTCGCTGGGAAGGGAAGTAGAGCCATCTATGGTCACTGTTTACAAGA
Source organism: Platypus cylindrus (assembly GCA_949748235.1). Lineage (NCBI taxonomy): Eukaryota > Metazoa > Arthropoda > Insecta > Coleoptera > Curculionidae > Platypus > Platypus cylindrus. Next base: position 39,221,665 of record OX456488.1, read on the forward strand.
AAGAATTTGTTTATGTAAGAAAACTACCCCGACGTTTCACTTTTCGGACACTTTACGTATAAGACCGATTTTCAATAGCAATTTGCAGGTCGGGAGGGCGTGTGCCACGCCAACACCGAACACAATCACAGAAACGGAAATATTCCGTTTCTGTGATTATGTTGTGGTGCCTGCTGCCGTTAGTATTGGGTAATTATGCTGAGGTCCAGTGGTAGAGAGTAGGTTTTTAAGTTTATGTTTTTCTATTTATTTCGCCTTGTTTGTTTTTCACTTTTTTTACTGGATCCAGCTACCAGGTATGTTTTTGTTTAGTTTATTATTTATCAGAGTTGTATTTTATTTTATTTTAATTTTATAACATGATGTTTTTAGTATTTCTTCTGGCTTTTCTTGCACTCTAATCCCGAACCCTAGATTATTTTCTCCACTTTCTAAAAGCTACTCATATAGGCTTTTCCCCCAACTTTCCCTTTGGAGTTGTGAGGCAGCCGTAAGGCATCCGAAATCAAAGGGTGGCGCCCGAGCAAGAAGCCGAATATTTGAAGAAACGGCTTAACCGACCGATGGGCGTTACAAGACGAATTATGGTCAATTTACTCCGTTTGTCTAACCAATATTCACCTTCATAAAATTTTCTGTTTATTCGCGTTATATTTCACGTTGACGCCATATTGAAAAATTTGTATTTCTCGAGAATTTTACAGTAAATTCCCATCTTTTAACTATTTCTCAACGAATCAAAACGTTTTACATTCCTATCTGCACGTTTTCCAAAGACAGGATGTCTTTGATTGTGAATTAATTAGGTATATTCTCTTAAAATTCACTCTACGCTCTAAAGGGCATCTTTACATGTCCACTCTGAATTTGGCTTAGTATTATTAATAGCTTAGTCTTTTAAACGCCCCATTGGCGTAAGTGTATGCTTTATTTTATTTATTTTTTTATTACGTATATTTATCCTTGTGAGCTTATCTGCTCACTCAACATCGTGAGGGTTCTGGATTTTACCATAAATTCCTGTGGCGCCCATAAAACCCACGGTAATCCCAGCGGGTGATTTTATCCCGGCATTCACGAGTGCTCCAGAGATAAATCATAAGTTGATCCTTTTGGTCCTCTTGGGTACCCATATTTTTGTTAGAGTAAGTTTTTATTGTTTGGTGCTCATTTTGTTTTGTTTCAATTTAATTTTATAAAACTGATTTTGTAATTTTGTGTTTTCCAAACTTGATGTTTTAAATACACTATTACTAAAACACATATATTGTTATTTTTTATTTTGGGCAAATAGCGGGTTTACAAAATAAATTATTTTCCCATTCTAACCCAAAGTTAACTCACGTAATACCCAGTACGGGATCCAAACCAATCCAATCTGCTACAATCAGTTGGTTCTCACGGTAGCTAACAGTTACGGTTTTGAATTTCGTTATTTCAGTCTTATTTGGTTTTTATTAGTCATCATTGACTTAACTGTAAAAATTGAATAATGTATTTGATTTTACTGGAAGAAGAAAATAAATAACGTGTATACTCATTTTGATTGTAATAACTGTAACAACTACAGTTTTTATCAGTAAATTATTCGGTCTAAAAAACCTGATTTAATTTTAATCAATCATAAACTGGAACATAACCGCAGATCACTGGTTGAAAAATTACATGTGTAAAAATGACAGCTGGAAAAACTGAATATAACTGCTGCTTTTCTATTGGCTCTCGTGATTTTCTGGGTATTCCTAGGCGCACATGTAGTGTCTCGTACCCCAAAGGGACAATGTGGAAGCGTCAGCCGCTTCACAACAACACCTTCCCTTTCCTTTCTCGTTTCTTCAGAGTATTGCTCTAAAATATAATAATAATAATTATCAACGCATATTCCCCCTCCTACTAGCCTTCCACTCATGGGAATATCTGCCACATTCAGTGCATCAATCGACCAACTACCACATACCTATCCTATCACTTACAAATTGCACACACCCCAAAGCCGTATGGCTTTTGTTATCATACTTTTTACAATACTAGCACTGGAGACTGTTCCATAGATCAAAAATTAAGACACCAAGACGTCATGTCCGCCAATGATTGCCTGTGTCACATAATAGTTTAATTCGCCAACCTTCCAGCCTCTAGACCCTCAGACATTCATTATAAATCATTTGGACAACGCTGTGAACAGATCACAGTCTCTTTGTTGCTCAACCACGGACAATCTCAGTCCTATGCACTGCAATCACTATAGACTCTTCTCTTCTCTAACGGCAGCCCTCCCAAACGTGCCTGCTCATCTCTATGGAACCCCCGAACCAACACCATTCATTTGTTGGATGTATATTTGTGAGTGTAACCCGCCTGTCAGTCAGATGCGACGCAAATGTCTCCATCAGACCAACACCAACGCCCTGTAGCGCTTGCCAAATTGTCTGTCAGGTAATGATGACGAATTTTGCATGTCAAAACTAACCATAGAACAAGACACCGTTGGTTCGACTTCTATTACAAAGTTATTGAGTTGCGGGGGGCAGCAGGACTCCTTCACACCACCTCCTCGCGGTGTAAACTGCCAATCATAAGACAGATGCGGCTAAGTTGGGTCAAACAAAACTTTACTACAGTTCAGACTGCGTCGGATTGGTAAGCCAATCAAATCTACGCCTAGGAGAACAGTATGAAAGACGGGCGTGCTGTATTTTGGGACTGATGATACACAGTGATCACGAGTGAGTACCGAACATTGGTTTGGAATCCTATCCTTGGTAGTGTCAGAGTTGGCCCGTGGCTTGCTCATACCGTACCATGACATGTTAATGCTGCAGTATACATCGACTAGTATACTGATAATGCAAAATATACTTATAGTATAAGCATTTCATATACGGAAATTCGATGCATGTGATATTGACGAAAGTCTCTACCTACTGTCTAGCGAAACCACTGCCAAGGAAAGGAAGAGGAAGAATTAGTGGCTACCTAAAGATGGAAATGATGCGCGGAACAATCCCGAAAAGCAGCAAAAGCCGTCACAAGCTATGGAAATTTAAGTTTTATCTCAGGTGCTTTAAGTTAAAGCCAGATATGAGATAATATGCAAGTTATAAAACGTGGGAACGCCCAAAGATAGTTAACGTATGGGCAAAGGACCGAAGTGAGCAGACACAAGGAAGAAGCCGTATGATCACAGATGTAAAAATACAAGATAGAAGCATAGAGAGATCTTATTTTGTAGGTTATATATTATATATTAATGTAAACTCTGTAAAGTTGGTAATTTGTTGTGAAATAAAAGGAAGTCTTCTTCCCCGCCTATTTTAAGTGACGCGGGGGTGGTGGTATGCGTTTTCTATGCGGTGGTGCCCAAGATAGAGAAAGCTTAATGAAACCATAGCCGCTAAATGCTGTGTGGCACTGACGCGTCTTGATGAAAGTTAAGACGGATCTCAAAATACGATTAATGGTACAAAGTTATTAAAAGATAGCGCGATGTTGAAAAAAGACATTAGTGACACACTAATGTCTTTGATGTGTGAAACTCATTGATCTTAAGTGTTAAAATTTAATTATATCTCGTTTTGTTAATTTTAAAATCATAATGCACTTATATTTATTAATGTTTATTATAACAATGTTTGGTTTTTTTATTTCAAAATAAAAAAAAATTACTATTTTAGTTATTTCAATAGTTTGGACTGTATTTCTATGGACGAACGAACGAATAAAGTCCTGGTCTATGGCCATTTTCCCCTCATATATTTTTAACTACTTTAAATAATTGACAATAATGAGAACATTTTTAAAGGTATACCATTATACATATGATTTAATAAAATACATTCATATTAGTTTTCTGTAAATCTGATATTCTCAATTTCTAATTAACTAATGTTACCTTATTTAATTAAATAACTCGAAAAGTAAAAAATGAGATTGCATTCGCTTTCCTCTAGCATAAAAATTCAATGTACCAATATGACACCTAATATAATATTAGTAGACGGTATTTTTTTTTTTATTCAACTTACATCAGTAAGTGTTCATTACACTACAAACCATATAGGTAAACCAGATCAATGGTACACTTTTTACAATTCTTCGTTGCTATGATTACCCATATAATGTTGCCATAATTATTTTTATATTGCATGCAAAATTTAATACCAATTTCTAATTATTCCAATTATCAATTCAATAACCGAACGATTTTTTAATAAAAATACAAAATTTTTTATTCTGGCTACATTGCTTTTCCATACCAACTATAATTTTGAATTTAACATGTACGCAGTCTACTTATATCGGAAATTTGGGTTGGTATACTGTAGTGTGTTTTAGTAGATACTTCAAAAGTGTAGCATTGATCTGGTTTTAGAATATCTAAGTCTTATTAGATAGATAGCTTATAGTTTGCCCTTCTTATATCTTTGCCTAGCTTGTGACTTTGTATATCGAATTGTTCTTTTATTTTCGTGCACCTTTTCTGAATCTTGGATATCATTTTCTTCACATTCGGTAACTGAAAAAAAAAGAATTGTTTATCCCCTAGGCAACCGAAATTAACTAATTTAAAGCTATGTTATACCTAAATTACAAGGTAATTGCAACAACTCATCTCTTCTGAATCTTAAATAGTTGGTATAATACCTGGCTAACATGTATCCAATTATAGATATAATTATTGTTAGAAACGCCATTAGAAATGGATGCTTTACAAAAATTGAGAAATACTTCTTAATTGTAATTTTTTTAAATTATACACTACATTGGGCTCAAGATAACAACAGATTTCATGCAAATATTTCTTACTAATAAAGTAAACTTTTTGATCTACACGGTAAAGTAAAATGATCTTGAGCACATTGCAGAAGCACAGAAATATGTAATTTATCTTACTGTAGGTTTGATTGTAAATACAGAATCTGCTACAAAAACTACCGCACCAAAAACAATACCCAAGCCAGCACCAATCCAAGGTATCCTCAACTCTAATGCTTTTTGTCGAACTGCCTCTTTTGAAGTTTTATCTAACGCTTCCAGAATATTTAAGTCACCAGATTTAAGCTGTAATGCTTCATTATACGATTCATAAGCAGCGGAATAATGTTCTGTTGCAAATTCTACTTCGGCTACGAATTTATTTCAAATTTTGTTGAATTTGTTCTTTTGAGACAGTACCACAATTCGGGAAATAAATTACAAATTTGCCTTTATACGTTGCCCCGTATAGAAGCCGAACGCATTTACCCAAAAATGTACGTGTTGTATCTAAAATCTAAATGTAACTACGTAGTTACAATTTGAATACACAAATAAAATTTGAAAAACATAGAAAGCCACACACCGAAACTACTTTTTAGAAAGATACCTCGACCGCATGACACCCGTAATGGAAGATTTGATTTAAGAATAGTAATAAGGAATTTGTATTGGAAATAAAACTAATGAGGACAGACTTTATAAAAAAAATTACACCTAACACCTAACGGGGAAAGTACAGAAATATTAAATAAAAAAATGCTTAAGAAATTAGGCCTAGTTGCAGCAAAAACGCGCCTAAATTGAGAAATTTAAGCGAGAAATGAAATGAAGAGCTTAAGACATAAAAAATGTATGAACAATTGGCGGAAAGAAATCGAGATGTACACACGAAGTAGAATATGAAATCCACTCTGAACACTCGTGTCCACTTGCAAGTAAAACTTGCTAGAGTAGGTCTCTGAGAGTGCTTGCTATTGTGCACACGTTAGCGCAAGTTGACTTGTGAGAGTAACTTCTGCAATTTTTACTCTCGGGGCAAGTACTTGCACTTGCTAGTGTACACATTAGCTCTCAGGCTTGCCGCTCTAGGAACATACCCGACATTTTTGCTGCAAGTTGGGTTGGTTATTTTGAGCTATTCATTTTAAAAATGAAATAAATGAACTATTTATAGTTGTTTATTAAATTACATTAAAAATTAAACTTGGTATAAATAATAAGTAGAAAATAATAAACATAAAGAAAATATAAATCATGGATAATTTAATAATAAAAAAAATTACTTCTTTTTACTTACTAGAATTGAATAAGAAATTAAATTCAATCACAAAACTATACACTATCACTATATTTACAAAAAAAAAAAATAGAAATAAATTTAATGTAGCCTCTAATAGCAGCGTAGAGTAGATAAAGTAGTGTACACGTTGAAACCGAGAGAAGCGCAAGAAAGACTTGTTAGAGCAAATTTACAAATAGAACAAAAATAGGGTTAACGGGCTAGCAAGTACGTGCAGCAAGAACTGTCGTTACTTGCCAGTGGACACGAGTCTTAATAAAGGACGAATGCACCTTGTAGCAAGCAAAATACGAATAGCGTATTTACGATTGACAACTAACAAATCTACACCAATGATTTTACGTCACAACAAATCACAATGTGCATAAGCTTTTATGTAACTGTATCTACCTATATAGTATCCGACTTTATCGGAGCAATTTTTGGAGTCTGCACGGTTCAACCATGCTTAACGTTTTTCATATGTAATGTAAAACTTTGCAGACATTATCACATATAAATTTATTTCAAATAAAAATTTTCGGAGAAAAAAATTAAATTTAGCTATTAACTAATTATTTAATTACTACTTCAACTAATTAACAATAATTAGTTGAACTTATTCAACTATACATGTTGTATACACTCAATGAAAAGAAGAAAAAATATCTAGAACAAATATTTTATCTCATTTTTCCCCCTTTTTTGGGGCGGGTGCAAAAGTTTTCTTTTATATTTACTTATATAACTTATACGTATTTATATTTTGTCAAGATAATGAAGATTCTGAGTCGTTACTTGAAAAGAATTTATTTTTGTTTCATCTACGTTTCAAGGTGTTATCACCTCATCATCAGGACTCTCAAATTAAAATTCTTAACATTTAAAACAACAAACATTTGGATATCCAAAAAAATTACATTGTTACTATTACATCTTGTTTACTATTTTTCTTTACTTCATAATAAAAAATACTAAATTTGTTTTATACTGTTTTTTTTTTGGATGTGAACTTCGACTGAAAAACGCGTGCCTTTGCCATATTCACCATACGCACTAGTAAACGTTTCGTATTACTATTATTTGATCCGAACAACAATGTCATAGTCTTTAAAGATACGATGACGTGCGAGATATGAAAATGAACTTCAGAACTGAAAAGTTTAAAAAAAGTTGCGCGCATTATTGAGAGTGAACTGCTTTCGCATTCATCGAGTGCGAACGTAAAGTAGATGGCGGGGGCCCGGTATTTTGCTCGGACTCGACACACAAACGTACAAAATACGGTTCACGCTTATAAGCAGAGCTGTTTCGGCCATCATCACATTATACAACTCATTATTTTTATTACATTTTTTTAATCTTCAAATACAATAAATTCTTGAATATTTATAATAAATGTAGCACCGCGTTGCCTTAATTAAATGATTCATGTTTATATGTTATACACAAATAGGAATTAATTGTTAAACAACCTATCCAACCAAGAACCAAACCAATCAGACCCGCTATAAATCAGAATTCTTTATAAGGCAATTATAAATTTGGTTTGATTATGAATTTTACTTTATAGAAAATTCTAATTTATAACGGGCGGCGTGGTTTGGTCGTAAACTTGACCTTATATAAAATTCTAATATATAACGAGTTAATGGTTTGGTGATGAGTTCTGCCTTAAGAGCATTCTGATTTATAACGGGCCGCTTAGTTTGGTCGTAATTAAGTTTAGTATTACAGATAATTCTAATTTATAACGGATTGTTTGGTTTGATTGTGAGTTCTGTCTTATACAGATTTTCAAGAACCATTAACTCGTTATATATTAGAATTTTCTATAAGGCCAAGTTTACGACCAAACCACGCCGCCCGTTATAAATTAGAATTTTCTATAAAGTAATACAGATTTTCATTTAATAACTCAACCCGGACGAGAACGAAAAGAAATGTTGGGACATTGCCAATTTTCTTTTTTCTCTTATATTTCACGTTAAAATTGTCAAATTCACGTAAATTCGATGACTCATAGTATTCAGCCCGGGAAGTCACCCCGAACAAAGTCGAGTACTTCCGCTAGCATTGAATAAATTGAGGAGTGTTGGTTTTGGTGACTATTATTAATATCTATATTAATAAGTGGCAACGGCGTGGTTAGTAGTAGTAAAAAGAATATAGAGGTAGTAGTATGAGAAACGTGTTCCTTCATAAACGTAGTAGTTAAAAATACAAAAATATGTATTAAGAATTTTTCAGTGAATAATATAATTGCTTTGTCTAAAACTAATGATTGGTTTATTGTACGTAACTGTACAATAGTGATTCAAAATATAATTTAACATTTTGTTTCCACTCCTTTCTTTTGTAATACTTAACATATAGAAACAATTTAAGAAATGGAAAATTCTATTTTTTACATGCAAAATTTCAGGATTTTGAAAATCATGATTCAATGTTTTCTGGAAAGAATTACGCTTTTGTATACGTACGAAATTTTACTACTCTAGCTATAGAGATATTTATAAGCTGGAGAACTAACACTAACAAAACAATATTTCTAAAATTTATCAAATGATTTTAGTAGGCTCCCAAATTATAGCACTTCAACTTATCCTGGTGTTGATTCTAAATACTCAAAATGGAAAAAACATTAACTCTTATACCTTTTCTAAAATATCCCTTAGGCCAAGTAGGATTCAAGCGGATAGTTACATTAGCATCGCCGAAAGCAAACCAGTATTGTTTCAGTTTCAAAAACGCTAGTGACCGATTACTGTACAAAATAAAATTATCCACATCCAATTTTATTGCACGCGTGTAATAAATAATTGCATCTTCAAATTTATTTGCCTTTACAGCATTATTTCCTAACTCTTTGTAAGATTCCACATTTGACTGAAAAATATTGGAAGTAGGTAGTAGTCCAACAGGATTGGAGTAAATCCAATCCTCATAATAACTGAATCAGTACTTTATTTTACCTCAGAATCAGAATTATTCATTGTTACGGGCTACTGTCTTATTTTTTCTCTAATATTAATAGGTGTTGTTAATACAAGCAAATCCTAAGGTTGCTTCGCACTGGTGATGGCGATTGATAATCGATTAGTAAAATAAATCGATTCTCTTACAAAGACAATCGATATTTTTGACTTTTTATTATATTTTTATTCGATTCAAAAAATTGAAAAATCGAATCGAATGATCATATTTTCTAAAATTCTAAATATGAAAGACAAGTCAATTAAAACAATTTGTTGATAGATCAGCATCGCACATAAAACTAATTAGAAGTATTCACTTGTAAATAGTTTTTTTGGGTTCCAAAAATTTATGAAATATTATTTATAAATTATAAAGAATTTCAAGATAACATTTCTATAGAATAAGTCAATAAAAATTAAAAGAACATATTTGTGTATATGTATATCTTTAAAATCTAAGTGACGAAAAAAAATTGTTTAGCTATTGCCAACATTTCTAACATACTAAATTTACTGTTTTACTAACAAGTAAGAACACCTATCATTTTTTTTCTTTTATGTGTCGATAGAAAACTCCATATTTTTACACCTTAACTTTCAGAAAAATTTCATACATGCATTGACAACAATATATAATTTTTCCCAAAAAAATTGTCATCCATCTAGTTACGAATACAGCAACTATCAGTAATCGAACAGCAAAACTATTCGGAATCAACATAAATAAAATACCGCAAATAAAATATTTGCTTGCCCATCCATAGATACAAGTAAATCAAAGATCCACAGATACAAATAGAAAGTAGTTGAATGAATACAATTATTTAGTTTCGGATGACGACTTATCATTACGACTCAAATAAACTACTCGCTCGATTATATTCGAAGGTTAGGGTACCCGATATTCAATGAATGCCCAACTCTAAATAGTATTAAAATACCGCATGCCATGCGGTATTTGAAATGTATTCAGGATTGTTCTTCTCTACGAACGACTATTCCAACTCTATGATTTAAAGTCTGGGTTTCAAACCAATTGTTTTGGTTTGAACGTCAAAAAATTATTTTTTTGACGTGAAAGAACCATACTGATGAATGACATCTACATGTAATAATAAGTTATAATTAATAACTATATGTAATAATCTTATAACTGGGACTGTAACATCAGTGTGCGACACAGCGCGGATTATCGTATAGGTTCATTATAAGCTATAATATAGAGTTTAAAAAATATAAGTAAAACTGAAAACTTGAAAATTGAAACTGATGAAAAATAGAATTTATTTTACTTGTTTACAACAGTATGTTCAAAACACAAATGAAAGTATCTTAACTGTTGTCAAATATCAAAACATATGTTCAAAATAAAAAATTCTTCCTCCACACACAGAATTTTAAATCCGCATTTGGAATCGATTCTGGATGTTATTTTATACACTGCAAACACTGAATTTCTTATTCAGAATTGTAATTTTTAAACACTTCGAACGCTAAAGTCAAGGCATTCTTTAGTCGGAATGCGCATGCGTTCATAGTGTTTTCATATTCAGAATTACTTCAAAACGGCTTTGCGAACGTAGCTTTAATTATGAATATTGGATATTTCCATAATATCGTATAAAATCGTTGTTCATTTGCGATGTTTTTTTCATTTTTTTATTTCAGTATAATCTAAGTCATTAGAAAACCAATTAATATATTTTATCATTGTCATTATTTAAAAAAATTAACAAATTAAAATTTATTTTCGACTCCACGACCACAATTTAAAAATAATCTTACATGTCGTATGTCAGCGGAACTGAAACATCGATAATCGATGGTCGACCTTTTCCTTCATGTTCGATATCTTTAGACCTCGATTATTTTTTTAGCGGGGTATCGAGATATCGATTATTTCAAGCACGAATGTTTAGAAATTTTGTACATCTTTGTTTCAGGTTCTATTGGGTCTATTGGGTTAATCACATACGTTGGTCCACACGTATGTGATTAACAAGGGGCAGCTGCATCCGGTTTTATGATTTTTTAGAAAAGGGAGAGCCGGTGTTGCAACCGTAAACAATAGATATACACAGATAGGAAACTCGCTAGTTAACCAACTGATTCATTTTTCAGCGAGATCTTTTTTAGTTGCACAAAACAATTTAACAAAATTTAAAAATTTTGTTATTTTTGGCCTCATTGTGGTTATTCCAGGTGTATTGGATTGTTGGATGATGCGTTCAGCTTCAATCGCCATGTTAACCCTTTTTTATATTGGCTTTTTGGTATGTAAATTGTATTTGAGGCTCAGATTTAGTACATCCATTTCATGTATGGTGAATGTGATGGTTGTAAGGTTTAGTGTCCTGTTATGGAATTGCTGTGGTGCGCATGGGGGTGTGTGCTGTGTTTTATTATTTTGGATAGTTCTTGCAGGGCTGTTGTTATTATCTATTGCTTGTGTTTTAAAAGTAGTAAATGTGTCTTTGCTATCATTATACTTTATTGCATGTGTAGTGTGACTCTCATTTCTTATGCTGTTGTAATTATTATATTTGTTTTATCGTAACCGCTGTAATTTGGTTTTTAATTTCCAATTCGTCAAAGAATGTATTAGAATGGACTTTACACCAATTTTCATCAACATAAGATGCAAGACCCATAGCAGATCCTCCATAAGAGCCATGAGGGTAGCAAAAAGGGTATGGTTACAAGACGAAATAACAAACCATTATAATAGGTTAAATAGTATTAACATAATTCTAAAGTTTATATTTTAAAATCAGTAGTGTCATAACACATAGAATTCATTACTCTCGACTACCAAATTCGAGACCTGATCACTTTTCTGGGTAAAAGACAATACACGAAGTTAAAAACCAAATTGCAGCGGTTACGACGAAACAAATATAATAATTACAACAGCATAAAAAATGAGAGTCACAATACACATACAATAAAGTATAATGATAGCAAAGACACCAACATTTATACTACTTTTAAAACACAGGCAATAGATAATAACAACAGCCCTGCAAGAACCATCCAAAATAGTAAAACACAGGACACTAAACCTTACAACCACCACATTCACCATACATGAAATGGATGTACTAAATCTGAGCCTCAAATGCAATTTACATGCCGAAAAGCCATTACAAAAAAGGGTTAACATGGCGATTGAAGCTGAACGCATCATCCAACAATCAAATACACCTGGAATAACCACATTGAGGCCAAAAATAACAATATTTTTAAATAACAGACATAACTTTAAACGGAATAACCTTATAACTAATAACAACAGTAACGTAAAAAATATCTTACAAAAAATAAAGGACAACAGACTATACATTACAAAAGCAGATAAAGGAGCCTGTACGGTTATCATGGAACGCAGTGAATACAAGCGGAAAATGGAGGCCTTCCTTCATTTTACGATTTATAAAATTTTGTGTATTTGTAAAGAAGTGTTTTTGAAACATATTTTTAAAACGTGATAAACAATGTTCGATTTTTCTGATTAATTATTTTTTGATCCTAATTCCATTCAATTGGTTCAAATTGGAGGACACATCTTTCAGTTATTGTAGAAAATCTTGTATATTTAACACTAATTTAACTTTAGTGTTTCCTATTCAAATGCTTCGAATTAGGGGACATTATTTAATTCTATAAAAGGCCTAATATTTAGCCGAGCATCAATCTTTTATTTATTGTAGAAAATCTTGTACTTAAAAATTATAAAGGTTTTGCTTCATGACAAACCTCTAAACAGATGTTTATCAATTTGATCAGCACTTAAAACACATTTCTCTTAAGAAAATTTTGGAATGCGTGAGCTAATAATCTGTATTTTTAATATAAAATATAACATCGATGTTATTTGTACTAAAGGATTATAAGAGTGAAAAATGTTTCTAGAACTGTTATAGTCTGTATTGTTTATTTAGCAAGGTGCAAAATATAAAATCAGACTCTTCCTTGTAAAGATTTAAAGATTATAAGGATTTCTTATTAAAGGGATTATGATTTTGCTAGTTGTATGTGTGGTGCTGGTGGCACCTGCGCCATCTATTTAAGCCGTATGATCATAATAATGTTAAAGTATTGTTTTCAATTGCATAAGTGTGCATATAGTGATCATGGAAAGTGCAATTAATTTAAGCAGTGATATAGCGAATATACTTTCAACAGCTGTATCTTTGTTACATAAAAGTTCCAGTCTAGAAAGAAGCATATAGATCAATATTCAACAGCTGTATCCGAACAGGCATCATTTATAACATAAGGCACACAGATGCCATCGAATTTTTAAAAGATTCTTTAGAACTTTTTAAGAAACGTATAAATAATATATTAAAATTAATTAATGTACTCAAAATAAACACCTGTTTATCCACTCAATATATCACCACTATAGAGGGGTATAAGAAAGAGTGAACACTAGTTAAGAAAACGGACTTCCACTAGACATCGCTGTGACCAACTGAGACTAGTTTTTAACATTGCTCTTATGGGAAAATGCAATTTTTTTGTTTTTAAGGGAAATCATAGATTTTATGGCAGCATATTAAAACTATGATTATAATAATGAATATTTAATATAGTACAATAATTGTCATTTAAAAATGGCCATAGTTTTATTTTTTCCCCATTTTATTAATTTTATGATCAGTGAGGTGCTATAGGATTGGATAAAAATATATTATAAAAATAATTGGTAATTTATTATGTAAAATTTATTTTGAAATTGTTATTAACTATTATTTAATAACTTCAATTTACTTTTTTATTTTTTTTTAAATATTTTTTTAAGTATTTTTTTAAATTTACCAAACTTTCAAAATTATTCCTTGAATTTTTTCTCGGGATTCGCTCAGGTTTCCTTTTAAATAAAACGTTTTACACTCTACAAAAAAGACTAATGATGGAGTCAATACTAATTAAAAAAGAAAAACATGTAATTAATTTCAAAAAGACACTGAACGTCTCAGTGTAATTTACAATGGACTATTACAGACTAGTTTGTAATGATACGTATACATGGGACGGAAGAAATTAGATACATAGGATATAATTATATCTAGATTAGATACATAGGGACGTGGGATATTATTTAGCAATATAATAAAAATGTATTTACTAAGCCGAAATAAATAGTAGGAGGGAAAGAGAAAACAACGTTCTCAATGTGTAGGTAGACAATACCAGTGTTTTTAGACTGTTGTGATGTTAATGTAAATTTTAAGAATAATAATTGTTAATCACGTTGTGTTGATTGTAAGTTAAGATGTGTGTCATGATTGGTAGATTATTCTCATATTCATATTAGTATATGAATAGGACGTAATAATATCATATTAGGTCATATTAGTAGTCATCAATGTATGAAGGAAAAATTGTTTAGCTCACGTATGTAAGTTTCTTAAAAAACATGGAAATCCCTTCGTGTTTTTAACGTTTATTTTTAAGATTATTTTTTAAATTTATTATTTTTATGGTATGATTTTTGATTTAAATACTAATAAATGAATTATTTTAGTCTCTTGAGGAAGACTGTAAGGACAGTTGAAATATCGAGCAATAAAAAGAGTTTTATTCAAGAGAAAACCTGACCGAATCCCGAGAAAAAATTCAAAGAATAATTTTGAAAGTTTGGTAAATTATTTAATAGTCACATGGTTTATTTGGAATACTACAGAATATTATATTAAAATTTCAAAATTAATGTAAAATTTGATAATAATTTGACAACGAAACAATAATAGCCCGTCACTAATCTGACAATCAACGCCTGGTGGGTGTGACACTGTCCACCAGTGTCATCTGGTGAACAAAACATTTTATTGTGTGTTTGTATTGTATTTGTATTGTGTACAAACAAAATACTTTGACCTTTGTTAGGTTAATTCTATTCTTCACTATAGTTCTCCATAATCACCACCAAATACCATATACACATTTTAGTATATAAGTATTTTTGTACCAGAAATTAAAAAATTGATAGTGGCCGGATTTAATAAAAGTTTAGTTTAGTTTCAAAATAACGTCGTTGAAAAATTATTACATAAAATGGGTGAATTTCAAGAACGTGATAGTGGTTGGGCCATGAAGGCTATAGTTGATTTACAAATTATATATATATATGTATCTTAAAGCCTGTCTACCATTCCTGGTGTAGGCTTGTTAGTCTTTATCTTTTTTTCTTTATTTGTCTAGGCTTATACGTTTTCGCTTCACGTCACTGCGTCGCAAAACTTTCTCCATTCTTTCCTGTTATTTGCCATCCTGCTAGCTTCACTCATCGTTATTCTTCTTCTTTGCAATATCTTTTCTATTATGTCATTTCAGGTAGTTTCAGGTCTTCCTCTTTTTCTTTTCTGTCCAGGTCTAGCTTCCATACCCTTCTCACTTGTCTTTCTTGTCCCATTCTTTTCATGTGACCCCACCATCCCAACTGCCTCTTCTCTATGTATTCGTGTATCGCCTCCATTCCCAGTTCTTTTCTTATTTCTTCATTCTTGATTCTTTCTCTCTTTGTCACTCCCTTTACTCTCCTCATGTATTTCATTTCTACCGCTTGAACTTTACTTATTTCCTTTTTATCTGTTATCCAAATGTCAGTATTGGTCTTATTATTGTTTTATATACGTTTATTTTTGTTTTCCTTGTTATTTCTTTTTTCCCCACAATCGTATTGCTGATACTGTAAAACACTTTCATTGCTTTTTCTACCCGACTGTTAATTTCTTCTTCTTCCTTTCCTGAACTAGATATTTCTACTCCTAGATATTTCCATTTCGTCACTTGCTCCAATTTTACCTTATCTACCATGATTTTTATCTCCTGTTGTTCCCCAATTACCATTGCTATTGTTTTCTCTTTACACATTTCCTTTCCGTTCTCTCTAAGTGTTTCATTCCATATATTTATGTTTGCCTGCAGCTCATTTTCGTTAGATGCTACCACCTAACATAAAAATCGAAAAATGAAGATTTACACACAGCGGCACCTAACGCACAACACATGAAACTCAATGACATCAAAATGAGGCTCCCGCGATTGTGGCGCCCTCTGGTGGTGAAATTTTGAACCAGTCGTCTAGTTCTGCTGTTGTATATCTACTGTCATATTTATACAGTTTTTGTACTGTATAGGAAATAAGTAAAGTCCAATCGGTAGAAATGAAGTACATGAGGAGAGTAAAGGGAGTGACAAAGAGAGAAATAATCAAGAATGAAGAAATAAGAAAAGAACTGGGAATGGAGGCGATACACGAATACATAGAGAAGAGGCAGTTGGGATAGTGGGGTCACCTGAAAAGAATGGGACAAGAAAGACAAGTGAGAAGGGTATGGGAAGCTAGACCTGGGCAGAAAGAAAAAGGGGAAGACCTGAAACTACCTGGAATGGCATAATAGAAAAGTTGACAAAAGTCAGTGTTTGCCATTCAAATTCTTCCAATTCGAGGGTATTATTTAACTTTATAAAAGGCTAAAGTGCATGGCCATATTTAATCCAACATTAAATTGATTAGCACTTAAAACGCATTTATTTTCAGAAAGCGTCATGCTTATACAGTTTCTGTACAACAACTATTTTTTTTTTCATAGTATATTTGTCTTATGAATCCAGCTATTATGAGAATTATCAAAGCCAAGCCATTTTACATATACCATGTTGCCTTTTTTCTTTAACATTTTCTCAACTAAATAGATATCTGGTTGCTTTGTCTTCTGCAATTCATAACTATGGAAAGATCCTCTTATTAGCTGTTTATTTAAATCTTCCAACAAATATGTCATAGGGTTACATATTTGATTTTGATAATTTTAAATAGTTCGGTGGTCCACTTAGGTGTGTACACTTTATCGAAAACATGCTTTTCTTTACTGATGCGTACCATATCGCCAACATTTAATATCGATTCTGGAAAGATTTTCATATGGTTATAGATTGTATCCAACAACTTTTTCTGAATTGTCTCACCAACAACATGACATGGCTTCATTTTAATTGTACTATGTTTTGCTTCATTATAATTTTTGACAATAACTGGTAAAATTGAAATCCACTTGTGCGTTCCATTTAAACTGAAATATTTATACAGTCGTTCTTTTATAGTACGAATTGTTCGTTCAGCAATGACTGTTTTCATTCGCGAATATGTTGAATAGTGATTAATTTTCTATTGTTTAAGCAAATCTTGAAAATGACGATTGCAGAATTCTTTGCCCTGATCAGTTTGTAAATTTTTAGGGCTACGCTTTGAGGTAGTTAATATTTTAAAAAACGCTTCCACCACCGAATCACCAGATTTATTTTTTAGCGGTTCGACCCAAATATATTTAGAAAAACAATCAATAACAGTAGAAAATATTAAACTGGTTATTTTCTTTTGCACATGTATCCATTTGAGCAAGATCTGCTTGCCATAAATCGTCCGACCCTTTAATAATTGTTTGTCTCCGGTGAAAATTTCATCTTATTGGTTTATGTAGTTCATTAACTACTTGATTTTTTTCATTCGATGCCATTTAGTGCTTTATCACTTTAAATATTAAATAACAGGTGTCTAGAATCTTAGCAAACTACGTTCAGTCTAGACGTGTTGTTTCTGGTTATTTATCAGCTTTGGAATAATTAAGATTTTCTGTCTTGTCGCGATTATTAAATACATCCATCTGAACCTTATCTAATGTTTTAATTATATCTTCAATCGTGTTATTAAATTCAGCTCTACTGCTATCAAATAATGCCGATAATTCTATAATTTTTGTCTCAAAAGTATTGATTAAATCATTAATTCTATTAGATATATCTATTAATCGCTGTCTATTATTTTCTTCACTTTTAGCCACAGCTTGCTGTAGCATTAAATACAAATTAATTATTGGTCCACATGAACCATCCACATATTTTTTATTAGAAAGGTCATCATCTTGAGTGGGTAAATTAAAGTTACATATTTTTAAATCTCAAATATATATCTATATATATCACGCATATAATGGTGATATCTAAATCACCATTATATGCGAATGAAAATAATGATGAGGAAGTAGGCGAGGAAGAAATCTGATAATGTGAATATTTATCGGACGAACGTCCAAACTTATCTATACTCATCACCGTTGTTTAACTAAATAATAATACTTATGCATGGTAATATATTAATATATAACTTTTGCTTCTTTTAATTCTTCAATATTTGACGCAATCTCATTACTATGAGAAGAAATACGTGCTTGTTGTGATGCGAATAGCAATCGTAATCTATCAACTAGTTCATTAACATCATCCCAATAAACATATTCTATTGGTTCGGAATTATAGACCATATTATAGTTTCCACCTTGCTTTATCAACAATGGACGAATAATACTTCGATATTTCTGGTTCCTAACTCCAACTATTCTGCCTTGAGAAGAGTAACCGTTTCTGTATAGATTAGTGTCATCTAATATGCGATCAAATTCCTCGAAATCTTTACTAGTATCATTTTTAAGATCTTTATAAAATAATAAATTATACAGTCCCTTGCTACCTGTATATAGTTCTCTACCTATTATTATATGGCCAGTAGTTTTATCAAATTCAATTTTATTAGAACCCAAGGTCCATTTATTAGTGATAGCGTTATATCTTGGAGAATGAGTAATGTCAATATTAGGAGAATGCTGAAAATAAACCTTTATAAGTTCTTGAGAAACTTGTGGATATTTATCTAATTGCGGTGTATCTACATTAGTAATTGTATCGTCGCTTTTATCTACTTCATCATCCTCCTCATCCAGCTCGTCTTCTACTTCTTCATCTATCTTGTCAATTTGATCTAGTTCAGATATCTCTTTTTTTCAATTTTCACATTTTTCATTTCATTTCCATTTATTTCAGACGTTTTATTTTTAACAACCACATAGTCTGCTGCTAATTTTTTTAACTGATCAGTAACAATTGTAAAAATTCGGTTCATTAGAACGTCCCAATTTTAAGGCTAAATATTTTTTTCGGTCATCATTAGCTAATTCTAAAATTTTTCTTTTGCGGGCACTTTCCGACTTATCTAGCAGCTTTATGATTATAAAAAGAACTGTTTTTTTTGGAAGTAAAACTATTCATAAACCTTTATAGATACATCACAGCCACATCGATATCGACCATTATTTAATTCGAATTCTTTTACAATTACTAATGGTTTAAATTTATTACTATTCCAACATTGTTGACACATGTTTTTAAAATAATAGTACGATATATCTGGTGTGACATGTTCATCAAAAATATGTTTTAAGTTAATACCATCTTGTTTAAAAAGTACAATCACATTGCAATTGTCTCTTATTAATTTTTTAGGGATTTTGGAGTAAGTTCGACATAAATATGCTACGTTTATGGATTTGTGTCGTCCCATTGAAAAATATGTCCTAATTTTATCCTGCTTATCACATAATACATCGTCGAATATAAATACAGAGTTTTCTTTAGCTTCATCAGGATCAATAACTAATTCATTACCTTTATATGGGAAATATTTTATTTCTTTAACTTGCTGCAACACATTTTCCAATAATTTATACTTAGGCTGATAAAGAGATTTTGAATAAAGATAGATATTAGAAATTTAAATCCATTTCGGTCAAATAACAAAGCTAAGAGTGAATTTGTTTTGCCACACCCGACATCTATGTTTTAGATGTCGAATCATCAAAGTCCAAATTCTTGATGGCAAGTTTAAGATCTTGTCTTACTAAACGCATTTTTGTAACTATTATGGAGATGAAAACGAATTGGCTTTATAAATGAATTCATTTTGCTTATAAAGTTTAGTAATATGAAACCTATTCACTACAGAGGTGCGGGTATAGTAAATTCGTTAATTGATAAGCTCCCCTTTGATTCGCATCTCCCTCATTATCAGTGGTGCGGACCTGGCACGTGGTGATCCTGGAATCAACCCATTAGATGCAGCTTGCAAGCAGCACGGCGTCGCATACAACTCAAGTTCTGCAGTATCTGATAGACATACATATATATATGTATCTTGAAGCCTTTCTACCCTCGAATGGTGTAGGCTTGTTAGTCTTTATCTTTTTTTTTCCTTTTTTTTTTGTCTATGCTTCTACGTTTTCGCTTCCCGTCCCTGCGTCGCAAAACTTTCTCCATTCCTTCCTGTTGTTTGCCATCCTGCTAGCTTCACTCATCGTTATTCCTCTTCTTTGCAAAATCTTTCCTATCATTTCATTCCAAGTAGTTTCAGGTCTTCCCCTTTTTCTTTTCTGTCCAGGTCTAGCTTCCCATACCCTTCTCACTTGTCTTTCTTGTCCCATTCTTTTCAGATGGCCCCACCATCCCAACTGCCTCTTCTCTATGTATTCGTGTATCGCCTCCATTCCCAGTTCTTTTCTTATTTCTTCGTTCCTGATTCTTTCTCTCTTTGTCACTCCCTTTACTCTCCTCATGTATTTACTTTCTACCGCTTGAACTTTACTTATTTCCTTTTTATCTGTTATCCATGTCTCACATCCAAATGTCAGTATTGGTCTTATTATTGTTTTATATACGTTTATTTTTGTTTTCCTTGTTATTTCTTTTTTTCCCACAATCATATTGCTGATACTGTAAAACACTCTCATTGCTTTTTCTACCCGACTGTTAATTTCTTCTTCTTGCTTTCCTGAACTAGATATTTCTACTCCTAGATATTTCCATTTCGTCACTTGCTCCAATTTTACCTTATCTACCATGATTTTTATCTCCTGTTGTTCCCCAATTACCATTACTTTTGTTTTCTCTTTACACATTTCCATTCCGTTCTCTCTAAGTGTTTCATTCCATATATTTATGTTTGCCTGCAGCTCTTTTTCATTAGATGCTACCACCATTATATCGTCTGCGAATGCTCCACTCTTTACTTCAACTCTCTCCATATAATTCCATCCCACTTCAAGTCCTCTAGTTCTTTCTTTCGCTTTTCTTATTATTCTGTCCATGTAGATATTAAATAATGTTGGACTTAGTCCTCCTCCCTGCCTTAGTCCGTCTTTCGTTTTAAATTTTTCCGATTGTTTGTTATTGACTATTACGCTATTTGAGTTTTCTTCATATATTTTTTTTATTAATCTTATCATTATCGTGCTTATCTCTTTCTCTGCCATCATCCTCCACAATCTATCTCTTCCTACTTTGTCGAAAGCTTTTTTCAGATCTAAAAATCCCATATATACTTTTTCCTTCTTTCTGCTTGCTTTTTCGATTATCTGTTTTATCGTGAATATATTGTCTTGAATGCTCCTTCCTTCCCTAAATCCTGACTGTGATTCATCCAGTGTTTTGTCGATTTTATTTCTTAATCTCTCATTGGTCATTATTTCCAGCACGTTCATATTGCTGTTTATTAGTGTAATCCCTCTATAGTTTTTACAGTCCTTCCTGTCCCCTTTCTTGTATATTGGCACTATCATTGCATGCTGCCATTCTCTTGGTATTCTTTGTTCTTTCCATACTTTTTTATACACCTCAATCATTATTTTCCTTCCCTCTTCCCCCATATATTTTACCATTTCTGTTGTTACTGTGTCGCTTCCTGGCGCTTTCCCATTCTTTAATAGCTTTATGGCCTTTTCCATTTCTTCCATATTAAACTCTTCCTCATCGTCCCTGATTTCAGCTCTGCCTACATTGGCTACCTCTCCTATATCAGTCCTCTCTCTCTTTTCTGACAGCAGCTCTTCAAAATATTGCTTCCATCTTTCCATTATTTCCTTTTCCTGCTTTAATAGTTCTCCTCCTTTATTCTTTATATATGTCGCGCAGTTGGCCTTCCCTTTTCTTACTGTTTTCAGTCTGCTGTAGTATATTTTTTTCCCCTCTGCCGCTTCTTTTTCTAATTTCTTGCCAAATTCTGCCCATTCATTTCTTTTCGCCTCTAATACTAATGTCTTCACTATTTTCCTTTCTTCCTTGTAGCACTGATACGTTTCTCTAGTTTTTTTTTGTAGATATTCTTTCCATTTTTCTTTTTTTATTCTCACTCTTCTCTTGATCTCTTCTGTCCACCATGCCGTTTGTTTTATTTTCTTATTTCTTTTTATTCTTCCACACACTTCCGAGCTTGCTTGTAGTATTATCTTTTTGAGTTCCTCCCAGCTCTCTTCCAAACTTAATGTCTTCCATTTCTCATTTCTACTCTCAATCATCCTCTTCATTATTTCTCTATATTTCTTTGCCACCTCTCCGTCTTTTAGTCTATACGCTTTTATTTTCTCATATTCTGTCTTATCTTCTTTTCTCTCTCTGTTGTCTGCTTTTAATGGTTTCTTTATCTTTGATATTACCATATAATGATCACTTCTCACTTCCGGCCCTCTTGACACTATTACATCTACTATGTTCTTTCTATTTTCATTTCTTGCTACTATGTATTCTATTATCGATTTTTCCTTTCTGCTGCTCATCTCTCTAGTATATTTGTGTATATCTTTGTGCTTATAGTAAGTATTTGCTATAAACATATTATTGATTCGGCAAAACTCTATCAATCTTTTTCCATTATCATTTAGTATTGTCTCCCCATTCTGGCCCAATATTCTACTCTCTCCTGATTTTCCCTTTCCCACTCTACTATTGAAATCTCCTGCAATGTATATTTCGCCTTTTGCTTTTTCTACCGCCTCTGTTAACATTTCCCAGAATTTCTCTTTGTTCTCCTTTTTGTCGTCTTCATTTGGTCCATACACACTTATTATTGTTATAATGCTCTCGTTATCGTCCTTCATATTTATTGTCAATATCCTCTCTGAACATGCCTCCCATTTTTCTATATTGTGTGCCCATTCTTTTTTTATCATACATGCGACTCCCTCAGCTGCTCTTTTCTCTGTTTCTACTCCGCTATATATAAATACACTTCCTTTCATCATTTTTTGCAGTCCTCTTCCTTTTTTTTTCGTTTCCGTTATTGTAAGTATGTCTATCTTATTTTCCAGGAACTCATCTTCCAGTTCTATTTCTTTTCCCTTTATGCTTCGTATATTCCATGTTGCCAATCTCCATATTTCTACCTTTTTCCTTCTCATTGTTTTCTGCTCCTTTCCCCACTTCTTCTTCAGTTTTTTGTTTGTTTCTGCTTTTCTTCCCAGCTTCCATAATCTATCCTATTTCTATATTGTTCCTCCTTTCTTTTGTATATTTGGCACTTTTTGCTAGTTGCCATGTGCTCTAGGTCTTTATCTTTAATTCTTGTACAGTTGGCGCATTTTATTTCATTTTTTCCACAATCTTTCCCTTCGTGTCCTTCTTGTCCACATCTGTAGCATACCTCCGTTCTTGTACAGTACTTGGCTACATGCCCATAGCAGCAGCATTTGTAGCATATCGCGATCCTTATATATTCCTCTACCTGTTTTACCGTAAAATCTATCAGTACTTTTCCTTTTTTAACCACGTACTTGAATATCTCATTGTCAGCTTCTACTACCCAGTCCTCTACATATTGTTTACTTTTCCCGTTGGCATTTTTTTTAACTGCTCTTATTACTTTCTTCACCTCTCTAGGCCCCACCACTTTTTCTTATTTCTTCATTTTCCTTTATTATTTCATTTACTATTTCTTCTTCAGTATACCCTTGCTCAACTTTTTTTATTATAAACAACGGCTTTGTTTCTTTCATTTTCCTCACTGTTATTCCTTGTACTTCCTCCAGTTTCTTCCCTATTTGCTCCTGTTGTAGCTCGTTTCTACACTTCATCAGTACCAATCCACTTTTGTATTTTTTTATTTCCTTTATACCTTCTTCACCTACTTCTTCTATCGTAAGTTTTTCTCGTATTTTTTCCATTGCCTTCTCACCTTCTACCGCTTTCACTGTTATTTCTCTTATTTTTTCAGGTGTTTTCCATCCCTTTATCTTTTTTGTATCATTTTCTTTTTTCTTTTCTGTGATAGCCGCATATGTCTTTTTGCTCATATTTTGTGTTATTGTACCTCCCCCTATCAATTCCCTTATTTTTGCTTCCCATTTGTCCATCCTTTTTTCGAATTGTTTCTCTATTTGTTCTAGCCGTCGCTCTACTTTATCTGTTTTTCCTGGTTTTTGTTTTTTCTCTGCATTCGCCATGTTTTCATATACCGCTGTGGCGGTCATTTTACCTACTATTTTTTCTATATTCTCTATACTTTTTTCCATTTTCTCTTGAGTTTGTCCTTCTTCTCTTTTATTCCCCTCTTTATATATCGTAATTTCCCTTTGTATCAGTTTGATTTGAATCATTAATTCATGTGATACTCCACTTAGTTTTTCCTGGGTATCTTCATTTTCTTCTTTTTTCCATGCTATCTTCAACCTCGCTCATCACTACTTCTCTATACGATTTGTTCGCTTTTTCTTGTTCCTCATATTCCTCTTCTTCCTCCGTTGATGTTTTTCTTTTTCTAGTCTCCACTTTTCCCACTGGAGGAGTTCTTTTGATTTTTGTCGCCACTTTGAATGGGTTTTTAGCCTCCATTCTTGCGAGGTCAATCCCACTTCTATTTATAAATCTATAATAATATTAAATATTTATCTCAGTATAAAATACAAATAAGAAGCAAATAAAAGTTGGTTTTGTTTATTATCTCAATAACACCGGTCCTGCTTATCAGTTCTACTTGTTATTTGGAACTTACCCCCGATTCCTCCGCTCGGAGGGGCACTTTCCTATACTTATCTAGATGTCTTACTTCTCCGTTGTTCTATTATTAGTTAATATCCTTATCAAACTCACAAAATAAAAAAATAAAAAATAACTTTATTGATGTATTATCCTTAAACCACTAAACAATCAGTACTCTGCTTATCTGCGTATCGACTTTTCGATTTCACCACAAACAAACATCCGACCACTTTCACTCTCCGATATAGACTCTTGAATTAATTATAATAATCATAATTATTAAACAACAATGTTATAATTAAAATGTGTAAATAGATTAAAGGTAAACATAAACTGAGTTCCAAAGCAATTACATACTTATTATTAACTATTATTAGTTAAATACTAACTTAAAACGCGCGGCGTTCTTTATAGAACAAGCACGTTGGTATAGACCAATCCATGCACAATATGTAGCAAAACCAAACTAAAGACGTACAGTAAGAATAATAATACAAAGTACCTAGGAATGTACCCTCTAGCACGAAATTAGAACAAGTACTGGCCATAACCGAGTTATGGTATATGCATTACCAAGGTAAAGTAGGATGGCACGTACGCTGTAATAAGAGTAGCAGATGTAAGAAATGTATGTATAGGATAAGTTTTAAGTGTTGTTATCAATCATGTGTTAAATTAGTTTTGTACGACGTTGTGTATTTAAGTGGTTGTTTATTTAATTATTAAAGTACCCATGAGCAGAAGTAAGTTAGTGTCTTCATATTTCAACACCAATTAACACCCTACAACAAGTTAGTCACTTCCATCGTCAGTTCGCTTAGCAGTACATATTATTTGATAACAGTTACGCCTTGTCAAGTGCTTGCTAGCGATTTGATTATAAAGCCCGATCGTTGTTCATGGTTCTTCGAGCAAACCAATTGTGTAAGGTTGTTAAGAAAGAAGCAAAAACCAGTAGCCAGTGGAACAAGTCCAGATAACAGTGCCAAAAGAATAAAGGTAACCAGCAGCCTTTCAGATAAGTCCATCATCACAGAAGGCAGCAGAAGCAGCACCAATCAAAGAAGAAGTAAATAAGGGTGAGTACTTAAGGTGCTCATTTTACAGCATACCATCATACCGCCTTATGTCTGATAGACATAAGGCGGATAAAGAATTAGAAGATCGTGCTTGGGAACGAGTGAAATCAAAAGATTCCAGTTTTGGTGAAAAAGCTGCATTTTGGTTAGTTGTAAATACAATGAAAGCTAAAAGAAAAATGGGAATGGGGCTTTCATTCAAAACACACGTTATGGATCCTACATCGAAAACGTTAAGAAAATATAAGAATCATAAAAAGTTACGAAAATCAAGCTTAGAAGGATTAAAAGCAGCCTATTTTAGGAGCAATGGGTGCTGGAGGAGCGTCTACTGTAGCTAAAAATATAATAGATATAAAAAAGAAAGTAAATGAGAATAATGGCAACAATGTTGAAATTGGCAAGAAAGGTTCAGGATTGTTTTTACGTAAAAATTCTAGAGGATATGGATTATACATAAAAAAAAATCACTGAATCTACCTGACAGATCTCTTTATGATTATGAAATATTATATATATCGTAAAGCCGGTCTACCATTTCTGGTGTACGCTTTTGAGTCTTTATCTTTTTTTCCTTTTGTCTTCTTTTTCTTTCTTTCTATAGGCTTATACGTTTTTGCTTCGCATCACTGCGTCACAAAACTTTCTCCATTCTTTCCTGTTGTTTGCCGTCCTACTAGCTTCACTCATCGTTATTCTTCTTCTTTGTAATATCTTTTCTATTATGTCATCCCAGGTAGTTTCAGGTCTTCCGCTTTTTCTTTTCTGCCCAAGTTTAGCTTCCCATACCCTTCTCACTTGTCTTTCTTGTCCCACTCTTTTCAGATGGCCCCACCATCCAAACTGCCTCTTCTCTATGTATTCGTGTATCGCCTCCATTCCCAGTTCTTTTCTTATTTCTTCATTCTTGATTCTTTCTCTCTTTGTCACTCCCTTTACTCTCCTCATGTATTTCATTTCTACCGCTTGAACTTTACTTATTTCCTTTTTATCTGTTATCCATGTCTCACATCCAAATGTCAGTATTGGTCTTATTATTGTTTTATATACGTTTATTTTTGTTTTCCTTGTTATTTCTTTTTTCCCCACAATCGTATTGCTGATACTCTAAAACACTTTCATTGCTTTTCCTATTCGGTTGTTAATTTCTTATTCTTGCTTTCTTGAACTAGTTATTTCTACTCCCAAATATTTCCATTTCGTCACTTGTTCCAATTTTGCCTTATCTACCATGATTTTTATCTCATGTTGCTCCCCGATTACCATTACTTTTGTTTTCTCTTTACACATCTCCATTCCGTCCTCTCTAAGTGTTTCATTCCAAATATTTATGTTTGCCTGCAGCTCTTTTTCATTAGATGCTATCACCATTATATCGTCCGCAAATGCTCCAATCTTTACTTCAACTCTCTCCATATAATTCCATCCCACGTCAAGTCCTCTAGTTCTTTCTTTCACTTTCCTTATTATTTTGTCCATGTAAATATTAAATAATGTTGGACTTAGTCCTCTTCCCTGTCTCAGTCCGTCTTTTGTTTTAAATTTTTTTGATTGTCTGTTTTTGACTATCACGCTATTTGAGTTTTCTTCATATATTTTTTTTATTAATCTAATCATTTTCCTGCTTATCTCTGTCTCTGCCATCATCTTCCAGAATCTATCTCTTCTTACTTTATCAAATGCTTTTCTTAAATCTAAAAAACCCATGTATACATTTTTTTTCCTTTTACTTGTTTTTTCCACTATCTGCTTAATCGTAAATATATGGCCTTGAATGCTTCTGCCTTCCCTAAATCCTGACTGTGATTCGTCCATAGATTTCTCTATTTTAATTTTTTTTTCTCGTTTATCATCATTTCCAGCACTTTCATGTTTGTATTTAATAGAATAATTCCTCTGTAATTATTACAATCTTTCTTATCTCCTTTTTTAAAGATTGGTACTATCAGTGCATGCTGCCATTCTTTACGTATTATTTGCTCTTTCCATATTTTGTTATATATGTCCAGCATTACCTGCCTTCCCTCTTCTCCCATATATTTTATTATTTCAGTCGTAGATATGGATTATACTTTAAAAAAAATCACTGAATCTACCTGACAGAGCTCTTTATGATTATGAAATATTAAATTGTATAAATAAACTGAAATTGCGATATTTCAGATGTGTCTTTATGCGTGATACATTACCCAAATATATACGTTATAATGAAAGTGGTATTGTTAATTTAGATTTGAAGGCCAATATAGGCACTCATTAGGTGGCGTATAAAAAGCAAGGCAATACTATCAATTATTTCGATAGTTTCGGTAATTTGAAAACCACCAATAAAACTTGTAAAGTATTTCGGTGAATCAACTAATATAATCTGCAATAGAAGTCGATTCCAAAAATTTAATTCTAATAATTGTGGTCATTTATGTATTGAGTTTCTATATAATAGCAAGCCATAATAAAGTCTAGTGTTAGTTATGTCTATAATATTCACATTAAGGGATCGTAAATCAACACTTTCCATAGATTTTCCCAATCCCATACAGCTAGATACAAATTTTCAATACGGATTGGCGTTGATTGGTTTCTTTTTGTACAACACTATATTGAACGTTGACGAAAATACTAAATTTCACTATAAACAAGTCAATTTAATTAATCTACCTGCTGGAGTATATGAGATTATCGATATTAATAATTATCTAAAGAAGAAATTGATACCTTTCGAGTTGAGTGGAAATGAAAAAGAAGAAGATATTTTTTTCCTAAGACCAAATAATAATACTTTGAAGTGTGAAATTTTTCATCGTTATTTTGATATAGACTTTAATACAGAAAATTCGCTAGCAGAACTACTAGGATTCTCACGAAAGATATTGCAAGTTGGAATAGTTCATTCATCTGATCATCCTGTAAATATTGTAAAAGCCCGAACGATTCACGTGGATAGTAATATAACAAGTGGTGCATACTATAACAACAAACCGTCACATACGTTATACGAATTTCTCATCACGTCCAATCCTGGATTTTCCATAGACAAAATTCTACTAAACTTGGTATAGTTACCAGTAGTAGTAAAAGAGATATCTACCATTTCACAAAAAATACTAAATCAGAATTTTAATCTTGTAAATTTTCGAGGGGAAGAAATTATCGTTCGGTTTGAATTAAAAAAAGATGGTTTTAATAATTAATAGTGATAGTAATAAGAATGTTAATAAATCGTATAAAAGGAGTATTAACAACCAAACACATTCAGTTAAAAAACGCCGTTCAGCTAGAAAGTTGTGGGGTTAAATTGTCAAAGTTAAACCCAACTTTTTTGAAATCGATTGGATGTGCCGTCAGATCAAATTTTAAACGTGTATAAATCTCCATTGAATGATGATTCTATAACACATATGGAATATCGAACATATCTTCCCTATATTAAGTCATTTTCTAACAGTGATGTAATTGAAATAACAATAAATAGAAATGATGTTTGGCTATTAATGGCCGAATCTGCTTTGGTAATTAAAGGATAATTGAAAAAGACAAAAGGAGATGGAACTGTGTGCCTAGTTAATAATGCAGGACCATTTTTATTTGATTCAGTAACGTATGAATTGAATGGTGTAGAAGTGGAGCATGTTAAAGATCCGGGAATTGTTAGACTTATTCGTGGATACTTATGTTATACTGAAGAAGATGCAAATCATTTAATTATAGGAAGTTGGAAGTTCCCAAATAGATTATCAACATGTGCCAAAGAGGAATTCTTTATGCGAATACCACTATGTCATTTATTTGATGTATTCAGCGATTGTAAAACGATGATGTGTGGGAAACACGTTACGTTTAACACGTTCTCGTAATGATATCAATGCTATGTTAACTAGTGACAATACAAAAATAGGAGGAATTCTAATTGACAATATCGAATTGAAAGTAAAACATATAACGCCCAATGATTATATAGAAATGGAATTATTAAAATCGATAAAGCATGATCGACCAATTTTAATTCCATTCAGAAAATGGGGTTATCATGAATTACCTTCTCTGAATATGGGATCTACAAAAGAGATATGGAATGTGAAAACTACCACTAATGTAGAATGTCCTCAGTATGTCATTGTTGCTTTTCAGCAAAACCGAAAAGATCAGATGACTAGTGATAATACTTTATTTGATCATACTAATATTTCTAGCATTAGGCTGCTTTTAAATGACGACTATTATCCAATTGAATGACCAAATATAAATTGTGCTTCAAATAACTATGCAGATATATACTGTAATTATTCAGATTTTTATCGAAGTCATATGCACCAATCTCTGTTAGGACGCAAACAAGTCTTGTTAAGCTACCATAATTTTTTTACACATGCGTAGCTTGTAATTGAATGTTCAAGAAGAGATGATTCTATAAAATCTTCAACAGTTGACGTTAAGCTCGAAATAGAGTCACATCAAGGTTTTGCTTCCGACACTAAAGCATATTGTATCATTATTCACAAGTGTGTGATAGAATATTTACCTCTCAGTGAAATGGTTAGAAAAATTAATTAGCCATGAAAATAGCTATTGTTAACATGCAAAGATTTGTCTTAAATTATTATGAAGGTGAACGAGCATTCCATGTTAAAGAAATGACTATTATGCATGGATCGCAGTATAGTCATTATGTATTTCAAGCGCCTAAACCTTACTCAATATTAACCATTTCTGAAAAGAAAGATGTAAATTATGCAATTCATAATATTCATGGACTATTGTATGAATCAGGACATATAAGATACAATGATATACATTTAATAATAAAGAAATTATATGGGTTTGATATAGTGTGTGTTAAAGGCCATCAAAAGAAAGACCTTTTACAAAAATTATTCAGTGAATCTAATAGAATCGGATCATCATCAACATCACTTCTACCCAAAATTATAAATATTGAAACTTTAAGTAATACTAATTGTGTATCTAAATTTAATCGTGATATTCCAAAATGTATGGAACATCTAAATGATAAGTTGTATATGTGTAGTTTAGTAAATTGTTTTATACTTAGTATTTGAATGTATAAGTTCTTGCCTCAATAAAAATATATATATATAAGCATACGAAACAGTTGATTTTCGATTTTTTCAAGTAGTCTAAATCAGATGATCATGATTGGATTTACTCTCCTTTTTTTAGTTACAATTTTTAATAATGTAATATGTGTAATTAATCCGAAAAATGCAGAACAAATTTATATTTTACTCAATTCAACTTATGATAATTGGCCTTCTAATTGGAGTAAGACGGAAAAACCTACAGACTCAGTTTTGTTTACAACCATTCCAAATAATTCAACAATATACAAAAGTCGAATTATAAGCAAAAATGCTGAGTATAAAGATAGTGAGTGGGAGAGTTTAGACAGATTCCCCGCCCCAATATTTATTTCATCTGTTTCATCAATACAGAAACTCGATGCAATCTTGCGGATATTCTATTGTGTGGTAGCAGGAACGACAACATTATTTTTAAAGTGTTAAATTTATTGGTAAAAGAAGAAATCATGGTAACGACTAATCAAATTTTAGAATTAAAGGATATGATTAACAGCATTGAGTTGTTATTCCATGTTTAATTTTATAAAGATATTGAGTAATCAATTAGAGCTATCAGAAGAAATGGTATCAGAATATTTGAAGCCTTGTTAGGGACATCGTACAAATGAAAATGATGATGATTGGGATGTAATTGATGGCCCTCTACATACACATAAGATTAACTGTTTCATAAGTGAAGAAATTATTTTAAATCGATATATTTGAATGTTTTTGTTTTTTTTATATTTTTATCAGTTTATAATAGAAAATAATAAATTTATTACGGAATTGGTTATTTTAATTTATTACTTGTCTATTAATAACTATAAGTTATTTATTTTACCTAGTTCCTTACTTTCGTCTATCAACAGATCTGAACCTGTTTGAACTTGAAAAGTGTCAGCTTAGTTGGTAGCGAACATTGTATAGTGGTGTTAAGTATATCAAACGACACAGACAAATCGTAATTCTCATTTATTTAAAACACACCAGGTTTAAGTAAAAGTAATTTTACACATAAGTAATTTTAAGCACAAAAAATGAGAAAGTCCATACATATATATTATATACCTATTCTTAAAATATATTTCTAATTATCTATTTCAAAGTATTGTACTACAAATGAATATATTTATAGATGTTTAGTAATACTACCATACATTTGAGATACAAATTATATACATATCATTACTATTGTCGTTAATTAGATTGAATTTTATAGTGACCCCAAGGAAGCTTGTCTGTACTGTTTTCAATCAAATAACATTGATCATCAAATGAATTAAGAGCTAGTTTAATTTCCTCTACACTAAATAAATTATGGTTATGAGAACGTATGGAACGCTGCTTTATAACTTTTTCTTTAGATGGCATTAAACATTCATAATAATCATTATAATCTATTTCATTTTTTACTATGTTGTATTTAACCACATTAATTTTTTTTATGCATTTATTCAAACAATCTATTTTATAAGTGTACATTTTTATCTTACTCCTATGAAATAGGTAATAATATTGCCAGCTGCCTCATCCTTAAACTGACCTAAAACTTTTTTGTTTTTTAATAGTATACCGTATTGATTATCTACAGCATAGTTACTTGTATCGAATTTTTGTATATGCGTTTTAATAATATCTAAATATGCATCACCAGATATGATTTCATATATGAAGCTACCTGTATCCATTTACATTAATTTGCAGTTTTCATTTGGTGAAATCTCTTTGAATATAATGAAAGTCATACATAAGAGTTTTACATATGTCTAGAATACACATTACTATATAAACCGGTTTGTTAAACACTATATGTGATTTGTTTAGCTCTATAGCCACTAAACTTTCATCAAATATTTTATGTGTCATATGCCGTATTTTATGCCGTATTCATAACATAAATATGTTATGAATACGGCATTGTTCATTAATTTGGACAAATTTTTCTCAAAATCTGTTTTAGCTTGTTCTCGGTACTTAGTATTCAAATCTATATATGGTTGGAGCCATGGTGCTTGGCTAAATTGTAATATTTTTTGAATTTTAGTCAAGGCCAGACCGTTCTGCAAGGCTCGCTTCAAATTTCGGTAATGTATAATATAATTTTTTTTATTAGTAACTGTATTCAGTAATTTAACAGATTTAGAACCTGGTGGTCGTTCATAATCTGCACAGAACGGCAGATCTTTATGTTTGTCATGCAGCGACATTGGATATTCTAAGTCTACCTCGAGAATATAACCACTATCGGAATCATCAGAAACATTCATAATATCTACCTCATTTACATTATTTAGCCAAGCAAAATTGTCGTAAGGTAGATACTGAGACATGGCCCCACCATATAGGTTACTGTCATCTAGATACAATAAATATTTAGATGGCTTTGTAATGTCAAAATTCTTCATATATTTGTTGTTTACCGCGGAGTATCTATTAGAACACATAGAAATACCTCCTCTTAGACCTTTTTCTATAAATAAAAGTTGATCTATGTCTTTGAGAAGCCTAAGTTTACACTTTGTTATTTTCAACATGCAATCCCAAGCATACCCAAGTAGCGTATGGTAGAAAGCCGGCTCTAAACCATAAACATTTATACACTTACTTCTATAGTTTTCAAATACATCAGCCAGCAAGAGAACATCTGTTTTCAAGTATAAGTCACTATATTCGCGTAAATTAGTAATATTGAATCTTTTCCAAATTACTTTTGCATGATCAAAATCGGCCTCACTTATATGTGATTTAGTCAGCTTATTATAAAATAATTCTTTAGCTGGTAGTTCCGTTTCATTTAGTTTACTTAAATTATCTACATAATCGTAGCAAAAAACACCTTTCCTAAATAGCAGTTTAAATGATCTAAATTACGGGATTCATGTTTTAGAATATTTAATTCATTTATTTGTAGGGTGGATACTAATTCAGACAGTGAAGTGTTTAAAAGCCTGTAAGAATCTATGAAACAATATCGAACTGAACTATTAGGATAATGCTGAGTAAATGAAATGTATTTTTCTTTATTTATTGGTAATAAAGTAATGGTCCCCATTTTGCATGTTTCTTTAACTAGGAGATGACTATCATAATTTGAAAGGTTTTGGCAAATTATTGGTACTACAAATAATTTTTTCAAATTTAAGTTACAGGCTGCATGAGCTATACCACGTAAATGATTATTATAATGATTGTGATCTTTGGCAATTTTATCATTAATCAAAAACGGTTTCTAACAAATGTGACAAGCTTTTGCTGCTTCAACATCTAGTTCACTAGACATAGACACAGATGATTTAATCTTTTGTTCAATCTTGTTTGTTAATAACTCTAACTGATTTACTATCCATCCTACACAATTTTCTCCTCGATAAAAGTTGTAGCAGCAAAGTGATTGATCATCAGCATATTTTACATAATAGCCTACACTAAACGGCGTATGCCGTTGATAACAAATTTGACTTTTATTGCGTGAAATATCTATTTTCTCTAGGACACATTCAAAATCTAAATAAACTACGAAAGGTGCTTTTTGCTTATATACAATATTTTTGAACTCTACGTAATCATAATTTGGAAAAGATATTTTACAGAATTTTAATTGTTCCTGAGTTAAAAAACAATTAAGGCACCTATCGCAAACAAAAATTTTACGTTTATTAATCTGTGTCGATATAAGCCTAAACATATTTTTTATAAGGCAATAGTGATACTTAAGCTTCTCCTCTTCCGTGTTATCATCGGCTAATGGAGAGTAATAATTTATTTTAGGATAATATTTATTTTTTATGTACAATAAATTCACAAGTTTATCTAATTTGGTGTCCGTTATTCTGCAAAGTACTTTTATATAATTTTTTTGTTTTTCATTGTTTTCATGTAACTCTAACCCATAAACTTTTACTGAAATGTTATTAAGTTTTTGGAAATATACTTATTTGACCTATTGAAATTGGTAATTGTAAGCCATCTGTTTTTAATATATTTAAATAATGTGAATACGATGAAATTCTATCTGAATGATTAGTAGCAGGATAAAGTCCTGCAATAATGCTCCAGTAAAAACATGAATTATCATAATTTTTTATATTAAGACACGCCTTTTTATTTGAAATTTCTTTAGGTAATTTAATGTAGGATGAAGCAGCAAGACCGAATCCATATTTATTTATATTAATTTGTAAATTAACTATTGCCTTCAGGGCCCAACTACTATCACGTTCTTGAAATTCACCCATTTTATGTAGTATTTGGTCAATGACGTTATTTTGAAACCAGTTTACTAAATCCGTGCCACTATCAATTTTGTCATTTCTGGTATGAAAATACTTATATTCCAAAATTTCTATATTTTCTTTGATGGTGATATATTGAGCGCATAAACAGGTGTTTACTTTAAGTACATTCATTGATTTTAATATATTATTTATACGCCTCTTAAAAAGTTCAAATGAATCTTTTAAAAATTCTGTGGCATCTGAGTGGTTTATGTTATAAATGATGCCTGTTCGGATACGGTTGTTGAATGCAGACTTTAGATCGTTCGAAATTATACTCAGTTCTCTTAGAAGCTCGCAAATTAACACTAGTGTGAATCTGGTAATTATTATTTTTTTATATAAGACGAAATTTTCTTAAGTGACTTAAATTAGTAGACAGCTTATTATAAACACTTACTGGTTGCTTCTTGCACAGGATTTTCATGATGTCACGGATACTTTTGTTGATTTTCCTGATCCATGTGCTACTTTCTAGACTGGAACTTTCTTGCAACAAAGGTACAGCTTTTGAAAGTATATTTACTATGTCACTACTTAAATTAATTGAACTTTCCATGATCACTATATACACACTTATACAATTGAAAACAATACTATTAACTTTATAATATTACTAGCAACCAGAAATTTAATTCTTTGTAGGAGAATACTATAACATTACTATGAGGGCGATTTTATATTTTATATTAAAAATACAGATTATTGTTCGGCACAACCCAAAATTCAATTTATATACTCAACCCAACATAATGGATGTCGGTTGGCTTTGTGGTGCAGTAGTATGTTCCTTATACCCCCATAAAAGTTTAAAGGTTCGATTCCTATTCACATCTAAAAATTTTATTTTAAATATCTTCTCTATCATCTATCTCTCTCTCTCTCTCTCCTTTTCCTTTACTCCTCTGCTTTACTGCTGAAATCACGAGGTGTGCTTACCACATTGAGGATAGGTGGAAGAACGCCTATTATGACTGCGCCCCGACGTCATATTTATACCTATCCATGTGGTATGCACGCCGCAGAACAACAATATATATTAGAAAAATTTACCACTTACAATTCAAAATTACAATTTACAATTGAAATAGAAAAAAAAAATAAAATAAATTTTCTAAATTTAACACTAAACCAAGTCATTAACAATAGTAGAACTGAATAGCACACAAAAGAAACATGGTCTGGTAGAAATTTACTCTATAATTCTCGCCACCCAATATCACCATAAAAATCGGTAATAATTGGAATTGTAGATAGAGCATTAAAACTAACAGACCCAGAATACAGACATCACACTATAAAAAAAAGCTAGAGAAGTTCTTATTATATACCACTTTCCATTAAAATTTATACACAGAATATTTTATCAAAGAATTCACAAATTTTATAGCACAACACTACAAATAGAAAAAACTAAACCAATTAAATACATATCGCTTCCATATATACAACATTTGTCAGACAACTTAACACACATTGTTGAAAAATATAACATACAAGTGGCACATAAAAGGACACAAATCTTATGTATAATACAAAACAGTATTATACATAAATTAAATCACATACACATAAAGATAGAAAAATCAATGTAGTATATAAAATTCTATGCTCAGATTGTAATAAAGTTTATGTTGGACAAATACAATATTTAAAAAATAGAATGAATGGACACAGATATAAGAAAAAGACAAAACGCATTAACAGACCACACTGAAGACGCTAAACACACATTCGATTTTGATAACGCAGTAACTGTGAACACTGAGAAACATACATACAAAAGAGAAACTTTTGAAACGATTCATATCAAATATCACGAAAACCCTATTAACTATAAAACAGACATAAAATACTTAAGCAAATCATACTCTAACATAATATGGTTACGTGGAAAACGTCACCATAACAACCATAAAAGCAAAAATAACAGATCAAAAATTGGCATAATTATAAGCGAAATTGCAAATTAGCACAAAAGAACTCTTCGACTGAGATAAAAATATCGAAACGGCCGTCAGAGTAAAGAGAGTAAAAAGAAATAGAACAGGATAGAAAATCCAAAAAAAGCTAAGTAAAAAAACCAATCTGCTTCGAGGTCATACGGTCTACAAATACATAATCTGTATCAAATAAACAACGAAAATTAAAAAATTAATAAACAGCAAGGACAACAATGAAATATGTAGAAACGACACTCTGCATCTGGCACTGAATAAGCAGCCATGATGGTTTTTATAATTTTAATTAGATTTTTTATAATTGTATTGTCTTGAGTGTGATTTTAATTTGTGACTTGGCTTAGCACACCTTAGGTGCCCAAATCAGTCAATGCTAGTGCTCTACAATTAATCATTATCAACCGTAAGTAGTGCAGCACTGTAGCAATTATTACTACATTGTTTTAGCTTTAAGAATTGTTTGAAAATAAAAATTATCGATTTTCAGTCCTCCTGAAGAAACCACTGCAAATTAATTTTGAAATTGATGAAATTCAAATAAAATTATAAAACACATTAATGATTATTTATTTATTTTTATTGATGCTACATTATAATTGTCTAAATATGGTGATAGTAAATATCATTATCATCTTCTACATGGGCAATATCCAATTTATCATTTTTTTAATTTATGGAGGAGTACATATTCGTATTGCATGATTTTATCATGCCAATGGGGGATCAAAATTTCAGCAAGAACCAGTATTGTCAATATGTTGCTTTGCTAACAAACCTACATTAACAGTGGAGGTAGATAAGTTATTTCTAGTTCTCGTGTTTATTAAATTTACTTTACTGAACACTCTCTCACATTTGGCGTTAAAGTGAGGTATACATAGTAAATTTAAAGTAAACTGACATACATTTTTAAAGTCATCAAGTTTAGACAAATCGACCCAAATTGTCTCAACTTGGTCATCATCAGTTGCTATTTTATCCAAGGGATAATAATGCAATGGATTCCATTCGTCGTCTACAATATACAAAATTTTTTCATCGCAAAAACGTTTGAAATGTTGTAGTTTTAAATACAAAGATGGCATGGTGTCGTGAAATTTAATGGAAATAGCATTTCGAAGTAAAACAAATGTAATTTTTTCATATTCAGAATTTTGAAAATCGTATCGGTTCATAATTTCTCGACATCCTACCTTAAAAAATTTAATAAATTTTTCATAAAAATAGTTTAATAAATCTGATCGTTCTAAAATATCTTTTGTGTTGTCAATCACTGACTTCACTTTGATTAAAAAATACATGCATTTTTATCAAGAAAAAAATTAGTATTAGTTGGATCAATATTCAACAAGCTTCGACAATTTATATAGCTACCATTCATGCAGCATAATAACATGTCTGTCAGTTGGGACTCCATTTTTTTAAGCAGTGGAGCAATTATTACTTTATCGCTTTGAAAATATTCAGTCATAGAAGTGAACTTTGGCAACACCTACTCCGAAAAGTGGAAATATAATTTCATGAATGGATCATTTAATGACTTGTGAATCTGCTTAGCTGCTATTAATTTTTCTTCGATACATTTCTCGTTGAAGTATAACTGAACGGTTGACCATTGGTCTAGGATCATTGAAACAACAGTGTATGAGACAGCCATCGAGTTTGGGCAGGATGACGGATGCGATGCACTTCTACTTCAGCGAACATTTGGAATTGCTTAAAATCATGGATACGCTTGGCACTGTACTAGCAATAAATATTAAAGGTGTAGTACTTGTAAAACTTGCAAAACTTTGTCACTTACTTTAAAAAATGTATATATATTTCTGACACGGTATTCAGAATGGCGAAGTAATTCTTTACAAGCAACATTTGCACAAATATGCAGGGAATGACAAAT
Source organism: Platypus cylindrus (assembly GCA_949748235.1). NCBI lineage: Eukaryota > Metazoa > Arthropoda > Insecta > Coleoptera > Curculionidae > Platypus > Platypus cylindrus. The sequence goes on from OX456488.1 coordinate 39,260,620, forward strand.
GCATTTGCTTATGAAAATTCTTGGACACATATTCTGAAACCCGCTGGCCACCAAATACGTTCCCTCATTATTGTATTGCAACTGTCAGATCCAAATCCAACAATATTTTCAGGATCTATGTTGGCTTCCTTAAAAGAATCTTTGAAAATAAATGCTGGGCGGTAGATGAAGCTGAGGAATTGTCAAAAACTGACAGTAGAGCTAACAATATACTAAACAACTTACTGATGATTTTATCCAAAAACCTAACAACTATACATAAAACTTCGTAGGCACTAACATCTGTAGACTCATCGACAAGTACACTAAATTTCGCAGTTTGTAATGATATTGCCAAATCTCTTTTTTCATAATCGCCTATAACGTTGGTTACAATTGCAATTCACTTAGATCTTTTTAAAGACAAGTTTTGTCTTCTAAATGATCAATGTTCCTGAATGATAAATTATGTTCAGCTAAAAATCCACAAAGCTGAATTTCAACTCGTTTAACCGGATCAACCGACCTGTTTCCATTACTTGTGACAAAGTTCTGCAAGGTAGTTGATGTTGCCGATATCGCTTTTGAGACATCATCATAGACACAAAAATGCTCAACAGTAATGTCCCAGAACCTATTAGACAAGACATGTTAAAACTTCTTACCGTAGCACTAGAATAAAAATTTTTTCAGTTCGATAACAGATATTACATACAGAGTACGGGTTTGGCAATGGGCTCATGCTTGTCACCTCTCTTAGCAGACATCTTCATGGATGAGATAGAGAGTGGTGTAACAGAAGGTTTCTACGGACAATACATCGCCTTTTACAAAAGATACGTTGACGATATCTTCATTATTTGGACAGGGGGTGCTAATTACCTAGTACAATTCCTGGAATATACGAACAGGCTGCACGATAACATTACATTCACTAGAAATAGAAAAATACTCTTCAATACCTTTTCTAGACATTAAAATCTACAGAAATAGCAGTCACCTAACATTCAATATATACAGGAAACCTACAGCGACTGACAACGTTATCCAGTACCACTCAGCCTCACCATATTCACACAAAATGGCTGCCTTTAACTCGCTGTTTTACAGGTTATTCAAAATACCACTCTCGGAAGAAAATTTTAACCTGGAAGTTGAAACCATATTACGAATAGCCAAAAACAATGTGTTCCCTAAGCAGTTAATACTAACCAAACTCCATCACTTCAAATGCAGACACTTATGGTCATTTAACATCCTAAAAAACAAATTAGATATTAAATATTGAAGTATGACATACTATGGAGAATACTCACACACCTTGGCAGTGCTTCAAACCATTTGATATCACAATTAGGTTTAGAACTAACAACAAACTAAGCAGGTTACTAAAATATAAAGAACAGCACACCAACAAATTGGAATGCCCAGATGTATACAAAATTTCCTGTAATACATGCCCAGGGGAATACATAGGACAAACAGGTAGAAAAATAATAACTAGAGTTAAAGAACATGTAGCAACGTATCAAAAGTACAGAAACACAGATAATACCAACACTACATCAGCTTTTGCCTCGCATTTACTAACGAATAAACATAGTTTTTCACACAACAACATTGAAGTGCTGCAAATAAAAGGAAAAGGTATGGAACTAATCTGTGAGAAAAATATTACATTGCGAGATCTATAAAATCTAAAAAAGAATGGTGCCTAAACGACATGTTAACATTAGAACAAAACCACATATTCGATGACCTCAATTAACGTGGGTCAACTAATAACATACGACGACACCTATGCACGCAATGACGATTTCAAGTGGGTTACACTTACCAATTTGAATAGTAGAGGACGTGACATACACCGAATCGAATTAAAATAGTAGGAAATAACATTTACTTTTTCAAATACTATAAAAATAATGGGAAAATGATAAAGGATAGCTACGGTACCGAATACAGACCAACAAAAATAAAGAATGTGACAGAATACAGATACAAAAAAGGCAACATATAATTAAAGTTAGCGCTGAAAATGATATACATGTAAGAGCCTATTGGCTCTAAGGTAAGCAACTATTCGTTATATTTATATATTAAAAGATAGTAGTAATTAAGGAATACGTAGTAACAATATCATTTATAAAGTAATAACAAGAAAAACAATAAACAACTATCTTAATATAATATTTTAATGTGTATGTGATGTTAGGTATAGTATAGTTTAGCTAGTTAAGTAGTAGGATAAATTAAAATCATGTCTAACGTAACATTTTTTTCTTGGTTTTAGTAATTTATTTGTCTGATGATGCTCAAAAATGGGCGAAACATGTCACAATATTATCAGTAAAGAAAAAATTTAACAGGAGCTAGATCTGAAGTAGATCAAATTTGCAAGATTGACGAAGAAGTAGAAGTGGAGGGGGACGAGGAGGAGGAAGGGGAAATGGAACAAAAAGAAAAGCTGGAGGAGGAGGATGATGAAGAAGATGAAGGCGATGTTACAATTGTTAATGCAGTATGCATCTCAATTGGATGAATAGCCCCAAGTGTCTCAAGAACCTATAAAGGTTATAGTTACCTATAAAAAAATAAAAAAGTTGTTAATGAATTACATAAACCAATAAGATGGAATTGGCAGACGAGACATACAATTATTAAAGGGTTAGACGATTTACGGCAGGCAGATTTTGCTCAAATGGATACATATGCAAAAGAAAATAATCAGTTTAAATATTTTCTGCTTGTTATTAATTGTTTTTGTAAATATATTTTGGCTCAACCGCTAAAAAATAGATCTGGTGATTCAGTAGCGTAAGCGTTTTCTAAAATATTAACTACCTCAAAGCGTAATCTGAAAAATTTACAGACCCATCAAGACAAAGAATTCTACAATCGTCATTTTCAAGATTTGCTTAAGCAATACAAAATTAATCACTATTCAACATATTCCCGAATGAAAGCAACCATTACTGAACGAACAATTCGCACCATAAAAAAACGACTATATAAATATTTCAGTTTCAATGGAACGCACAAGTGGATTTCAATTTTACTAGTTATCGTCAGGAATTGTAATGAAGCAAAACATAGTACAATTAAAATGAAGCCATGTGATGTTGCTGGTGGAACAATTCAGAAAAAATTGTTGAATACGGTCTATAACCATATGAAAGTCTTTCGAGAATCGATATTAAATGTTGGCGATATGGTACGCATCAGTAAAAAAAAGCATATTTTCGGTAAAGGGTACACATAAAGATCTGTTGGATCTATTAGACATAAGTTTGAACATGAAATTAGAGAAAAAAATAAAGCAAAACCTTTATTATTAAATACAAGATTTTCAACAATAAATGATAATATATTAATTGGTGTTGGATTAAATACGACCATGGACTTTAGGCCTTTTATAAAGTTAAATAATGCCATCGAATTGAATGCATTTGAATGGGAAACACTGATTTTAAATATGTATTGGATTTGTCATATATATTTTAGTATAATGGAATTAGACTTTTTTTTAAGTTTTATTTCTTGTAAGAATATAGTCATAATAGGTAATAATAATGAGGAATTAAAAATGATTCAAATTATTAGACAGGAAATATATGCTTAAAAGAATCTGATTTGGTTAACATAATATTCATCAATACATATCATGTCGTTCCATCAATTAGTAGGTTAACTTTAAATGACTTTAACACTTTTTATAATAATTTTTTAATATAATATTGTAATATACATTTGAAAAATATAAATCGTTTTTATTTTCTTTTATCCATTTAAAATATATATTAGAAGGTTGGACTTGGAGAAACTTGGAAATCTGGAAAAGTAATTATTGACTATAGAAAAACAATTATGAAGATAATTTTAACGTTTTTCATTACCTGAATTAACTGAGAACTACTTCAAAGACCGGAGTCGAATTTAATTTATTAATTGTAGTTATTTCTTTAAGAACAATGTTAAAAACAAAACAAAAAAAAAGAACTTATCAAAAGTTTTGAAGTTTGAAGCTTGAACTTTTCTTTCCATTTAATTTTTTAATTCCAATTTCAATTTTCTTGGCCTAATTTCAGTAAGAAGTGAGTATGTAAAATGTCTTATTTCATAATATTTTCTATCATTTTGTTTTTAAAACCAACAAAAACCACTTGCTCATGTCTGGTTTAGAAAAAATGTATTTTGTGTAATATCCATGACAGCAAATCTGATAGCAATTTATCAATTACACAAACAGTTCTTCATTAGGACAACGCAGATTAAGACAATACCTGCTTACAACTAATTATTTGGTGTAATTACTGCAATAAATTAGTAATGAACTTCAATTTACCAGATGAGGTGGTATGGCTTACCACCCCGCTGCCGCCCGCTGGCAGCGGGCGTAGCTGATCAGCTACAGGGGGTGTAGCTGATCACGCGATAGCTTTTCTACGGCCTATCAATCTATTTGGAACATTTTTATTCGAAAACGATTTAACATGAAAGCAAAAATGAGGTGGAGCTCCGTCATTGATAGACCATGTGTCATGACGTAATTTTAATGGGACATCTTCCAATAGTTCCCATAAATTGACTCTTAAAAATTCCAAATACGTTTCTCCAGTTATACGTAGGGGTAAAAGAAATTGGCCGATCGGATAATGCCCCACAATGCCGGCCCCATACATTAATTCCTAACTGTCTTTAGAATCTACTACTTGGCGTTCCGAAGAACAGACACGTTGTCTGTGATACGGATAGTGTCAATTTTTCCGTAATACATGTCACACTGTGTAATCAGAAACTTCGACATGTCGCGTAATTTCCTGGTTACTGGCAGAGGACTGATTAGCCATTCCGTAGTTAGGTATGCACACACACACACACAACTCAACTCAAAATATTTCCCAAAGCGATTTCCGTATCTTTGCCTTGCTCATGTACATAGTATTGCATCTCTATCTCTCTCTTTCGTTGTCGAATTAAACGATTTGCACCACCCCTACCACTCCGTTGCCTCTGCTGGTAGATTGTTTCTAATTACCTTTTTTCTCTTTCTTTATTATTTTCAGCTCTCCCTATAACATGAACCCATTCAATTCCAAGAAATAATTATTGATAATTCGCTAGTGCAATGATTTTATGTTTTCTGTGTTTTTAAAGAATGACTAATGCCAGTCAAGCTAACGCAATGTTATTAAATAAGTAGATATTGCTGCATACATGATAGTAACACGTTCTTAATAAACAAAAAATGTCACGTATTTTTATTCAGCTGAAGCGGGGTACTTAGTGCTTACATTACAACATCAGGTACTATTCGAGAAATTTCGAAATTAAGTGATTAATCAAAAGCAAAAAAAAGTTGCGTTCATGGAGACATTTTCTTCACGCATTCAAATTAAAATTATAAAAAATAAATTTCAAATAAACTTCACATTCACAACAAAAATCAGTCAATATTAAAAATAATTACTTCTAAATTATTGCTAAAATTAAGTCACCTCAGTAGATATACAACAGCAGAACTATACCACTAGTTCAAAATTTCGAGACCAGAGGGCGCCACAATCGCGGGGGCTCCATTTTTATGTCTTTGAGTATCATGTGTTGTCCGCTAGGTAACGCTGTGTGGAAATTTTCATTTTTCAATGTTTATGTTAGATGGCGCTTTATGTGTCAATTGTCACTGTCATATTTTTGAATTTCGTGTGTCAATTATCAGTGTCATATTTATTTTTGAAATGTGGCGCTAAGTTTCAATGTGTTTTCCAAGGTATCTGTTGATGTAATGTTTGAAGTTTGATGTTGTGTGGATAGATGTCGGTAGCATCGGATATTGTCATGAATTTGAAAAAAGGTGAAGGCTTGTGAGGCGTGCTTACCACATGGATAAGTATAAAGATGCCGTCGGGGCGCAGTCATAATAGGCGTCCTTACACCTATCCTCAATGTGGTAAAGCACACCTCGTGATGGCAGCAGTAAAGTAGAGGAGTAAAGGAAAAAGAGAGAGAGAGAGAGAGAGAGACAGATGATAGAGAAGATCTTCAAAATAAAATTTTTAGATGTGAATAGGAATCGAACCTATGAACTTTTATTGAGGTATAAGGACCTTACCACTGCACCGCAAAGCCAACCAACATGTTGGGTTGAGTATATAAATTGAATTTTGGGTTGCGCCTAACAATAGTCTGTATTTTTAATATAAAGAGATCTTTAACAGGAGGTTATTTGAAAAGATTATAAGGGTGAAAATTTTTCCTATAAATGTTACTTTAACATAATCTGTATTAAATCTAAATTAACATATTTAGCCATATGCAAATGGCTATAAAATCAGCTTTTATAAAATTATTATAAAATGTGATAAAGTCAATTAAATTTAGCCTATTAATTAAGGGAACGACATATCATGTCGTCCCTTCTGACAAGTTCAGCATTGTTTTTAAAGAATTAACTACAGTTAATAATTTAAATTCGACTTTCTCCAAGTCCAACCTTCTAATATATATTTTAAATGGATAAAAGAAAATAAAAATGATTTATATTTTTCAAATGTATATTACAATATTATACTAAAAAATTATTATAAAAAGTGTTAAAGTAATTTAAATTTAACCTACTAATTGATGGAACGACATGATATGTATAGATGAATATTATGTTAACCAAATCAGATTTTGTTAAGCATATAGTCTTTTCCTGTCTAGTAATTTGAATCATTTTTAATTCCTCATTATTATTACCTGTTATGATTATATTCTTACAACAAATAAAACGTAAATAGTCTAATTCCATTGTACTAAAATATATATGACGAATCCAATACATATTTAAAATAAATGTTTGCCATTAAAATTCTTCCAATTCGAGGGTATTATTTAACTTTATAAAAGGTCTAATGTTTAGTCGATCATCAATCCTTTAGTTATTGTAGAAAATCTCGTATCTCCAATACATATTAGTGTTTCCTATTCAAATGCTTCAAAATAAGAGGGCATTATTTAATTTTACAAAAGGCCTAATGCTTAGCCGAACATCAATCATTCTTTATTGTACTTAATAATAGTAAAGGTTTTGCTTCATGACAAACCCATGTTTATCAATTTGAACAGCACTTAAAACACATTTCTCTTAAGGAATTTTAGAATGCGTATATATGGAATAATAATCTGTATTTTTAATATAAAATCACCCCTACTCTTTAACAGGGTGTTAGTTGTATTAAAGGATTATAAGGATGAAAAATCTTTCTAGGAAGGTTATAATCTGTATTGTATATTTAGCGAAATATAAAATCAGACCGATTTTCTTTTAAAGATTTAAACGATTTCTTATTAAAGGGACTATGAGTTTTTCTGGTGGTGGTGGTGGTGGCACCTGCATCAGGTATTTAAACCGTATGCTCATAGTAATGTTATAGTATTCTCCTACAAAAAATTAAATTTCTGGTTGCTAGTAATATTATAAAGTTAATAGTATTGTTTTCAATTGTATAAGTGTGTATATAGTGATCATGGAAAGTTCAATTAATTTAAGTAGTGACATAGTAAATATACTTTCAAAAGCTGTACCTTTGTTGCAAGAAAGTTCCAGTCTAGAAAGTAGCACATGGATCAGGAAAATCAACAAAAGTATCCGTGACATCATGAAAATCCTGTGCAAGAAGCAACCAGTAAGTGTTTATAATAAGCTGTCTACTAATTTAAGTCACTTAAGAAAATTTCGTCGTATATAAAAAAATAATAATTACCAGATTCACACTAGTGTTAATTTGCGAGCTTCTAAGAGAACTGAGTATAATTTCGAACGATCTAAAGTCTGCATTCAACAACCGCATCCTAACAGGCATCATTTATAACATAAACCACTCAGATGCCACAGAATTTTTAAAAGATTCATTTGAACTTTTTAAGAGGCGTATAAATAATATATTAAAATCAATGAATGTACTTAAAGTAAACACCTGTTTATGCGCTCAGTATATCACCATCAAAGATAATATAGAAAATTTGGAATATAAGTATTTTCACACCAGAAATGGAAAAAATGACTGTAACACGGATTTAGTAACTGGTTTCAAAATAACGTCATTGACCAAATACTACATAATATGGGTGAATTTCAAGAACGTGATAGTGGTTCGGCCCCGCAGGCAATAGTTAATTTACAAATTAATATGAATAAATATGGATTCGGTCTTGCTGCTTCATCCTACATTAAATTACCTAAAGAAATTTCAAATAAAAAGGCGTGTCTTAATATAAAAAATTATGATAATTCATGTTTTTACTGGAGCATTATTGCAGGACTTTATCCTGCTACTAATCATTCAGATAGAATTTCATCGTATTCACATTATTTAAATATATTAAAAACAGATGGCTTACAATTACCAATTTCAATAGGTCAAATAAGTATATTTCAAAAACTTAATAACATTTCAGTAAAAGTTTATGGGTTAGAGTTACATGAAAACAATGAAAAACAAAAAAATTATATAACAGTACCTTGCAGGATAAAGGACACCAAATTAGAAAAACATGTGAATTTATTGTACATACAAAATAAATATTATCCTAAAATAAATTACTACTTACCGTAACCCGATGATAACACAAAAGATGAGAAACTTAAGTGTCACTATTGCTTTATAAAAAATAAGTCTAGACTCATATCAAAACAGATTAATAAACGCAAAATTTTTGTTTGCGAGAGGTACCTTAATTATTTTCTTAGTCAGGAAAAACTGAACAATCATCTCATTTTATGTGAACTTTTAAAATTCTGTAAAATATCTTTTCCAAGTTATGATTACGTAGAGTTCAAAAATATTGTATATAAGCAAAAACCCCCTTTCGTAATTTATTTAGATTTTGAATGTGTCCTAGAGAAAATGGATATTTCACGCAATAAAAGTCAAATTTGTTATCAACAGCATACGCCATTTAGTGTAGGCTATTATGTAAAATATGCTTATGATCAATCACTTTGCTACTAGGACTTTAATCGAGTAGAAAATTGTGTAGGATGGATAGTAAATCAGTTAGAGTTATAAACGAACAAGATTGAACAAAAGATTGTCACATTTGTGAGAAACCGTTTTTAATTAATGATAAAATTTCCAAAGATAAAAATCATTATAATGACCATATACGTGGTCCAGCTCATGCAGCCTGTAACATAAATTTGAAAAAATTATGTGTAGTACCAATAATTTGCCATAACCTTTCAAATTATGATAGTCATTTCCTAGTTAAAGAAATATGTAAAATGGGAACCATTCCTTTATTACCAATAAATAAAGAAAAATACATTTCATTTACTCAGCATTATCCTAATAGTTCTGTTCGATACTGTTTCATAGATTCTTACAGGTTTTTAAACACTTCACTGTCTGAATTAGCATCCACCCTACAAATAAATGAATTAAATATTCTAAAACATGAATTCCGTAATTTAGATCTCTTAAACTTCTATCTAGGAAAGGTGTTTTTTGCTACGATTATGTAGATAATTTAAGTAAACTAAATGAAACAGAACTACCAGCTAAAGAATTATTTTATAATAAGCTGACTAAATCACATATAAGTGAGGCCGATTTTGATCATGCAAAAGTAATTTGGAAAAGATTCAATGTTACTAATTTACGCGAATATAGTGACTTATACTTGAAAACAGATGTTCTCTTGCTGGCTGATGTATTTGAAAACTATAGAAGTAAGTGTATAAATGTTTATGGTTTAGAGCCGGCTTTCTACCATAAGCTACCTGGGTATGCTTGGGATTGCATGTTGAAAATAACAAAGTGTAAACTTAGGCTTCTCAAAGTCATAGAACAACTTTTATTTATAGAAAAAGGTCTAAGAAGAGGTATTTCTATGTGTTCTAATAGATACTCGGCAAACAACAAATATATGAAGAATTTTGACATTACAAAGCCATCTATATATTTATTGTATTTAGATGCCAATAACCTATATGGTTGGGCCATGTCTCAGTATCTACCTTACGATAATTTTGCTTGGTTAAATAATGTAAATGATGTAGATATTATAAATGCTCCTGATGATTCCGATAGTGGTTATATTCCCAAGGTAGACTTAGAATAATCAATATCGCTGCATGACGAACATAAAGATCTGCCATTCTGTGCAGATCATGAACGACCACCAGGTTCTAAATCTGTTAAATTACTGAATACAGTTACTAATAAAAAAATTTATATTATACATTACCGAAATTTGAAGCGAGCCTTGCAGAACGGTCTGGCCTTGACTAAAATTCAAAAAATATTACAATTTAGCCAAGCACCATGGCTCCAACCATATATAGATTTGAATACTAAGTACCGAGAACGAGCTAAAACAGATTTTGAGAAAAATTTGTTCAAATTAATGAACAATGCCGTATTCGGAAAAACAATGGAAAACATTAAGAAACATAGAAATATCAAGGTGGTACGAAAATGGGAAGGTCGTTATGGTGCTAAAAATCTAATATCGAGCCCATTATTCCATAGCCATAAAATATTTGATGAAAGTTTAGTTGCTATAGAGCTAAACAAATCACATATAGTGTTTAACAAACCGGTTTATATAGGAATGTGTATTCTAGACATATCTAAAACTCTTATGTATGACTTTCATTATAATTTTATATTCAAAGAGATTTCACCAACTGAAAATTGCAAATTAATGTACATGGACAGCATACAGATAGCTTCATATATGAAATCATATTTGATGATGCATATTTAAATATTATTAAAACGCATATGCAAAAATTCGATACAAGTAACTATGTTGTAGATAATCAATACGGTATACCATTAAAAAACAAAGAAGTTTTAGGTCTGTTTAAGGATGAGGCAGCTGGCAATATTATTACCAATTTTATAGGATTAAGATAAAAAATGTACACTTATAAAATAGATTGTTTGAATAAATGCATAAAAAAAATTAAGAGGGTGAAATACAACATAGTAAAAAATGAAATAGATTATATATATATATGTCTATATGCCTTCTACCATAAACTGGTGTCTGCTTGAGCTTTCCTCGTTATCCTCTTATTCGTCACTTCCTATGCATCTCTCCCACTCCTTCCTGTTGCAAGCAATGCTTCTTGCGTCATTCAGCTTCATTCCTCTTTCTCTTATTGCCCTTTCAATTCCCTAATCCCATGTAATTTCTGGTCTTCCCCGTTTCGCTCTTCTTCCCCCCCTTGCCTGCCAGACTCTCTTTACTTGCCTCTCTTCACTCATTCTTACCAGATGTCCCCACCATGAAATAGATTATAATGATTATTATGAATGTTTAATGCTATCTAAAGAAAATGTTATAAAGCAGCGTTCCATGCGTTCTTACAACAATAATTTATTTAGTGTAGAGGAAATTAAACTAGCTCTTAATTCATTTGATGATAAACGTTATTTGATTGAAAACAGTACAGACACGCTTCCTTGGGGCCACTATAAAATTCAATCTAATTAACGACAATAGTAATGATATGTATATAATTTGTATCTCAAATGTATGGTAGTATTACTAAACATCTATAAATATATTTTAGGAATAGGTATATAATATGTATGTATGGTCTTTCTCGTTTTTTATGTTTAAAATTACTTATGTGTAAAATTACTTTTACTTAAACCTTGTGTGTTTTAAATAAATGAGAATTACGATTTGTCTGTGTCGTTTGATATACTTAACATCACTATACAATGTACGCTACCAACTAAGCTGACCCCTTTCAAGTTCAAACAAGTTCAGATCTGTTGATAGACGAAGGTAAGAAAGTAGGTAAAATAACTAATTCCGTTATAAATTTATTATTTTCTATTATAAACTGATATAAAGATATAATAAATACAAAAACATTCAAATATATCGATTTAAAATAATTTCTTCACATATTAAACAGTTTATCTTATGTGTATGTAGAGGGCCATCAATTACATCGCAATCATCATCATCTTCATTTGTACGATGTCCCCAACAAGGCTTCAAATATTCTAAAACCATTTCTTCTGGTAGCTCTAATTTATTACTCAATATCTTTATAAAATAATCATGGAATTTAAGTGGATACTCAATGCTGTTAATCATATCTTTTAATTCTAAAATTTGATAAGTCGTTACCATGATTTCTTCTATTACCAATAAATTTAAAAGGACACTTTAAAAATAATGTTGTTGTTACTGCTGCCGCACAATAGAGTATCGACAAGATTGAATCGAGTTTCTGTATTGATGAAACAGATGAAATAAATATTGGAGGGAGGATTCTGTCTAAACTCTCCCACTCACTATCTTTAAACTCAGCATTTTTGTTTATAATTCGAATTTTGTATATTGTTGAATTATTCGGAATGGTTTTAAACAAAACTGAGTCTGTAGCTTCTTCCATCTTACTCCAATTAGAAGGCCAACTATCATTAGTTGAATTGAAACAAATATAAACTTGTTCTGCATTTTTCGGATTAATTACATATATTACATTATTAAAAATTGTAACTAAAAAAAGGAGAGTAAATCCAATCAGGATCATCTGATTTGGATTACTTGAATAAATTGAAAATCAACTGTTTCGTATGCATATATATATATATATATAATAAATATATATATATTTATTTTTATTAAGGCAAAAACTTATACATCCAACTACTAAGTATAAAACAATTTACTAAACTACACATATACAACTTATCATTTAGATGTTCCATACATTTTGGAATATCACGATTAAATTTAGATACACAGTTAGTATTACTTAAAGTTTCAATATTTATAATTTTGGGTAGAAGTGATGTTGATGATGATCCGATTCTATTAGATTCACTGAATAATGTTTGTAAAAAGTCTTTCTTTTCATGGCCTTTAACATACACTATATCAAATCCATATAATTTCTTTATTATTAAATGTATATCATTGTATCTTATATGTCCTGATTCATACAATAGTCCATAAATATTATTGCATGATTTACATCTTTCTTTTCAGAAATGGTTAATATTGAGTAAGGTTTAGGCTCTTGAAAAACATAATGACTATTCTGCGATCCATGCATAATAGTGATTTCTTTAACATGGAATGCTCGTTCACCTTCATAATTATGTAAGACAAAGCCTTGCATGTCAACAACAGCAATGTTCATGGCTAATTATTTTTTCTAACTATTTCATTTATAATAACATATTTGGCCTTTCAAATGGATAATAAAAGGGATTTAAAAGCAGCCCAATGCTAGAAATATTAGTATGATCAAATAAAGTATTATCACTAGTCATCTGATCTTTTCGGTTTTGCTGAAAAGCATCAATGACATACCGAGGACATTCTACATTAGCGGTAGTTTTCACATTCCATATCTCTTGTGTAGATCCCATATTCAGAGAAGGTAATTCATGATAACTCCATTTTCTGAATGGAATTAAAATTGGTCGATCATGCTTTATCGATTTTAATAATTTCATTTTTATATAATCATCAAATTACCAAAACTATCGAAATAATTGATAGTATTACCTTGCTTTTTATACGCCACCCAAGGAGTGCCTTTATTGGCCTTCAAATCTAAATTAACAATATCACTTTCATTATAATATGTGGGTAATGTATCACGCATAAAGGCACCTCTAAAATATGGCAATTTCAGTTTATTTATACAATTTAATATTTCATGATCATAAAGAGCTCTGTCAGGTAGATTCAGTGATTTTTTTACTTTCTTTTTCATATCTATTATATTTTTAGCTACAGTAGACGCTCCTCCAGCTACAGCACCCACTGCTCCCAAGACAAATAAAATAGGCAACCTTGGTAAAAATCCTCGAGATTTATGCTGAAATGGAATAACACGTGGCAAACGGATATTTTTTCGGCCCCTGCTTTTTTAATAGCCAAGCGGGCTGCTTTTAATCCTTCTAAGCTTGATTTTCGTAAATTTCTATGATTCTTATATTTTCTTAACGCTTTCGATGTAGAATCGATAACGTGTGTTTTGAATGAAAGCCCCATTCCCATTTTTCTTTTAGCTTTCATTGTATTTACAACTAGCCAAGATGCAGCTTTTTCACCAAAACTGGAATCTTTTGATTTCACCCGTTCCCAAGCACGATCTTCTAATTCTTTGTCCGCCTTATGTCTATCAGATAATGCAGAACTTGAGTTGTATGCGAGGTCGTGCTGCTTGCAAGCTGCATCTAATGGTTTGATTCCAGGATCACCACGTGCCAGGCGCTTCTGGATTCGCGTGCCAGGTCCGCACCACTGACACTGAGGGAGGTGGGCCTCAAAGGGGAGCTTATCAATTAACGAATTTACTATACCCGCACCTCTGTAGTGAATAGGTTTCATATTACTAAACTGTATAAGCAAAATGAATTCATTTATATAGCCAATTCGTTTTCATCTCCATAAAAGTTACAAAAATGCGTTTAGTAAGACAAGATCTTAAACTTGCCATCGACAATTTGGACTTTGATGATTCGACATCTAAAACATATATACACAGTGAATTACTACCAAATTATTTTCGCGAAATTTTCTGTTGTCCGAGCGGGTGCGGCAAAACAAATTCACTCTTAGCTTTGTTATTTGACCGAAATGGATTAAAATTTGCTAATATCTATCTTTATTCAAAATGTCTCTATCAGCCTAAGTATAAATTATTGGAAAATGTATTGCAGCAAGTTAAAAAAATAAAATATTTCCCATATAAATATAATGAATTAGTTATTGATCCTGATGAAGCTAAAGAAAACTCTGTATTTATATTCGACGACATTTCATGTGATAAGCAGGATAAAATTAGGACATATTTTTCAATGGGACGACACAAATCCATAAACGTAGCATATTTATGTGAAACTTATTCCAAAATCCCTAAACAATTAATAAGAGACAATTGCAATGTGATTCTATTTTTTAAACAGGATGGTATTAACTTAAAACATATTTTTGATGAACACGTCACACCAGATATATCGTACTATTTTTTTAAAAACATGTGTCAACAATGTTGGAATAGTAATAAATTTAAACCATTAGTAATTGTAAAAGTATTCGAATTAATTAATGGTCGATATCGATGTGGCTATGATGTATATATAAATGTTCATGAATAGTTTCATTTTGAAAAAAAAAACAGTTCTTTTTATAATCATGAAGCTTCTAGATAAGTCGGAAAGTGCCCGTAAAAGAAAAATTTTAGAATTAGCTAATGATGTCCGAAAAAAATATTTAGCCTTAAAATTGGAACGTTCTAATGAAAATGGTACATTGAACCCAATTTTTACACCTGTTATTGATCAGTTAAAAGAATTAGCAGCAGACAATGTGGTTGTTAAAAATAAAACGTCTGAAATAAATGGAAACGAAATGAAAAATGTAAAGAAAATTGAAAAAAAAGAGATATCTGAAGTAGATCAAATTGACAAGATTGATGAAGAAGTAAAAGAGGAGGACGAGGCGGAGGAGGAGGACGACGAGAAGGAAGAAATGGAACAAGAAGACGAGCTGGATGAGAAGGATGACGAAGTCGATGAAAGCGACGATACAATTACTAATGTAGATACACCGCAATTAGATAAATACCCACAAGTTTCTCAAGAATCTATAAAGGACTATTTTCAGCATTCTCCTAATATTGACATTAATCAGTATCCAAGATATAACGCTATCACTAATACATGGACTTTGGGTCCTAATAAAATTGAATTTGATAAAACTACTGGCCATATAATAATAGGTAGAGAACTATATGCAGGTAGCAAGGGACTTTATAATTGTTGTAAAACAACAAGAGATTTTATGGCATTCTTTAAAAATAATAACAATGACGCCACGTCACAACAAAATGCGGGTCGTATTTCACTCAGAAACGAGCTGTTTTTGACGTGACGTCACACTACTACTAAGTACTGCCACATTAATACGACTTTCTTTTTTTTTCTTTGGGTTCTTGAAAAAGAACATTTAGTATTTTAGTACGATTTTCTACATTTGGTTCTTGAAAAAGAACGATTTACTTTCAGTATGATTTTCTACATTTGGTTCTTGAAAAAGAACGATTTACTTTCAGTACGATTTTCCAGAATTTGTTCTTGAAAAAGAACGATTTACTTTCAGTACGATTCTCCAGAATTTGTTCTTGAAAAAGAACGATTTGTTTACAACACTAATATCGCTTCTTTGTTTTAAAACAGAACAATAGATTTATATCCAAATTTTCTATTTCTATTTTTCTATTGTGTTCTTGAAAAAGAACGATTTTAATTTTAGCCCCGTTGCTCATTTTGTTTCCGAAACAATGTTCAATTTGTTCTGAAAAGAACAGATTGGTTTGTAACCGTCGTCTAGGTGATGATGTGATGTCGCCAGACGCACGACCAGCTACTGCGTTCGCGCGCTGGTATTGTCGTCTTTTTATGCTCGTTACCTCTCCTCTACCGCGCAACCCGTTTCTAATCGTAAGCTCCGCCCCGCGTCAGTCATCATGCAGAGTCAACTACATTGATTATTCTAACTCTTTTTAAACAATGAATTTTCTGTTAATAATTGAAATAGATATGTAACACACGTAAAATCATGTTGCTGCTCTATCTACGATTTATTGGGCCAATTTTTGACCATTTATCCATATGATAATTCTAGTTTTCAAATGAATAAAATAACATACAACGACTAAATATAACCAATGCTCTTGACCCACATAAATAATACCATTCAATTATGAACTCAAACAAACTGCAAACTATTAACAACAACATAACGGTTCAAGTTTTTTACTTAACGCAGATCTACCATATGAATTACTTTTCATATACACTACGTGAGTAAATCTGCATACATTGGAAATTTGCAAAGAAACAATACATCTGACTTATAGTACAAGGCACATAAAATAACACATTTTTACCAGCACATAACACTAAGGCATTCGAAAATACGGTTTACTGCTTATTAACGTGACGTCAGAGGAGTAGCCAAAGAAATCCGTCTTGACTACATATGGCACTTGTTTTGCCGGCGATTTAAGTTTCGCTGATATATGTTGATTTGGTTCTGTAATTACTAATAATTTTTTTTTGTTAGGTAGATTTAAATATGTATTTACTTTTCACACAATTTTTGTTTGTATACAATATTTACGTTAATTACTATGCACTTTTTTATCGTTTCTGAATGATGAACTCTACTTATTTTTATATGATTTTGATTGTATCTTTTTTATTGATTGATATTTTTGTTCAGTAGTGATATGTATTATAGAATAAGATTTCCACATTCTGTTCTTATCAAACTTGCATCGAAAATTGTTCAAATTTATGAATTATAAGAATTTTCCAATCACCACTTAGATTAAATTCACGCTTGAGAGCGGGCCCATCAATATACGTTTAATTGTGGTTCAGTGCTCAGTGCGTCCTATTTATTATGTATATGGGAATGGAACATTCAAGAAGACAGTATATAGTTTTACATTGACTAATTTAAAGTGTTTCTTCACAAGTGTATCTCAACAATCATATCTCACAACCAATCACTCACGTGTCTCAAGCATAAGCTCTCTCTCTCTCGCGACAGTAAAGTTACTTATGTGTCGACAAGTATAATTCTAACTCTCTCGCGACAGTAAAGTTACTTACCTGTCCTCAAGTGATAAAATAAATCACTAGCTCACTCCATCGCGACAGTAAAAGAAATCTACTGATCGGGAACAAGATTAGCACTGTAAAGTTTATATTCACGGTAAAAGACTTTCTCTCACTACATGAATCTGAGGTGGTTGTTTTGTATTTACATCAAAGTTATATTATTTCAATCATTGTAAATAATCTCAACCAGTGTTGTAAATAAATGTACATAGTTCAAATTTGTTTTTTCGTTGGTGAATTTCAATTGAGTCAGCACCTATCTATTTCTCTTGTTCTGGCAAGAGCCATCACTATTAGCCGAGGCTAGAACAATAATTTATTATTTTATAAAGATCCTAAAAATTATACTAGTAAAGACCTCGAGGAATTTGATCGCATATTAGATGACACTAATCTATACAGAAAGGGTTACTCTTCTCAAGGCAGAATAGTTGGAGTTAGGAATCAGAAATATCGACGTATTATTCGTCCATTGTTGATAAAGCAAGGTGGAAACTATAATATGGTCTATAATTCCAAGCCAATAGAATATGTTTATTGGGATGATGTTAATGAACTAGTTGATACATTACGATTGCTATTCGCATCGCAACGAGCATGTAATTCTTCTCATAGTAATGAGATTGCGTCAATTATTGAAGAATTAAAAGAAGCAAAAATTATATATTGATATATTACCATGCATAAATATTATTATTTAGTTAAGCAGCTGTGATGAGAATAGATAAGTTTGGACGTTCGTCCGATAAATATTCACATTATCAGATTTCTTCCTCGCCTACTTCCTCGTCATTATTTTCATTCACATATAATGATGATTTAGATATTGGAGGTTTAAAAATATTTAACGTTAATTTACCCACTCAAGATGATGACGTTGCTAATAAAAAATATGTGGATGGTTCATGTGGACCAATAATGAATTTGTATTTAATGCTACAGCAAGCTGTGGCTAAAAGTGAAGAAAATAATAGACAGCGATTAATAGATATATCTAATAGAATTAATGATTTAATCAATACTTTTGAGACAAAAATTATAGAATTATCGGCATTATTTGATAGCAGTAGAGCTGAATTTAATAACACGATTGAAGATATAATTAAAACATTAGATAAGGTTCAGATGGATGTATTTAATAATCGCGACAAGACAGAAAATCTTAATTATTCCAAAGCTGATAAACAACCAGGAACAACACGTCTAGACTGAAGGTAGTTTGCTAAGATTCTAGACACCTGTTATTTAATATTTAAAGTGATAAAGCACTAAATGGCATCGAATGAAAAAAATCAAGTAGTTAATGAACTACATAAAACAATAAGATGGAATTTTCAGAGGAGACATACAATTATTAAAGGGTTGGACGATTTATGGCAGGCAGATCTTACTCAAAAGGATATATTTGCAAAAGAAAATAACCAGTTTAAATATTTTCTACTTGTTATTGATTGTTTTTCTAAATATATTTGGGCCGAACCGCTAAAAATAAATCTGGTGATTCGGTGGTGGAGGCGTTTTTTAAAATATTGACTACCTCAAAGCGTAGCCCTAAAAATTTACAAACTGATCAAGGGAAAAAACTCTACAATCGTCATTTTCAAGATTTGCTTAAACAATACAAAATTAATCACTATTCAACATATTCGCGAATGAAAGAAGCCATTGCTGAACGAACAATTAGTACTATAAAAGAACGACTGCATAAATATTTCAGTTTAAATGGAACGCACAAGTGGATTTCAATTTTACCAGTTATTGTCAAAAATTATAATGAAGCAAAACATAGTACAATTAAAATGAAGCCATGTCATGTTGTTGGTAAGACAATTGAGAAAAAGTTGTTGAATACAATCTATAACCATATCAAAGTCTTTCCAGAATCGATTTTAAATGTTGGCGATATGGTACGCATCAGTAAAGAAAAGCATGTTTTCGATAAAGTGTACACACCTAAGTGGACCACCGCACTATTTAACATTATCAAAATCAATTACACCAATCCTGTGACGTATTTGTTGGAAGATTTAAATAAACAGCCAATAAAGGGATCTTTCTATAGTTATGAATTGCAGAAGACAAAGCAACCAGATATCTATTTAGTTGAGAAAGTGTTAAAAAAAAAGGCAACATGGTATATGTAAAATGGCTTGGTTTTGACAATTCTCATAATAGCTGGATTCATAAGACAAATATACTATGAAAAACAAAAATAGTTTTTGTACACAAACTGTATAAACATTTCTGAAAATAAATGCGTTTTAAGTGCTAATCAAATTAATAACGATTTGTTTGAAGTATTAGACAAGTTTGAACATGAAATTAGTGAAAAAAGTAAAGCAAAACCTTTATTATTAAATACAAGATTTTCTACAATAAGTGATAATATTGATGTTGGATTAAATATGGCCATGGACTGTTATAAAGTTAAATAATACCCTCGGATTGGAAGAATTTGAATGGCAAACACTGATTTTAAATATGTATTGGATTCGTCATATATATTATAGTACAATGGAATTAGACTACTTACATTTTATTAGTTGTAAGAATATAATCAAAATAGGTAATAATAATGAAGAATTAAAAATGATTCAAATTACTAGACAGGAAAAGACTATATGCTTAACAGAATCTGATTTGGTTAACATAATATTCATCAACACATATCATGTGATTCCATTAATTAATAAGCTAAATTTAATTGACTTTAACACTTTTTATAATAATTTTATAAAAGCTGATTTTATGACCATTTGCATATGGCTAAATATGTTAATTTAGATTTAATACAGATTATAACATTTATAGAAAAATTTTTCACCCTTATAATCTTTTCAAATAACACCCTGTTAAAGATCTCTTTATATTAAAAATACAGATTATTGTTCGGCGCAACCAAAAATTCAATTTATATACTCAACCCAACATAATGGATGTCGGTTGGCTTTGTGGTGCAGTGGTAAGGTCTTTATACTTCAATAAAAGTTTATAGGTTCGATTCCTATTCAGATCTAAAAATTTTATTTTAAAGATCTTCTCTATCATCTGTCTCTCTCTCTCTCTCTCTTTTTCCTTTACTCCTCTACTTTACTGCTGCCATTACGAGGTGTGCTTTACCACATTGAGGATAGGTGTAAGGACGCCTATTATGACTACGCCCCGACGGCATCTTTATACTTATCCATGTGGTAAGCACGCTTCACAAGCCTTCACCTTTTTTCAAATTCTTGACAATATCCGATGCTACCGACATCTATCCACACAACATCAAACTTCAAACATTACATTAAAAGATACCTTGGAAAACACATTGAAACTTGGCGCCAGATTTCAAAAATAAATATGACACTGATAATTGACACACAAAATTCAAAAATATGACAGTGACAATTGACACATAAAGCGCCATCTAACATAAACATTGAAAAATGAAAATTTACACACAGAGCCACCTAGCGGACAACACATGAAACTCAATGACATAAAAATTGGGTTCGCGATTGTAGCGCCCTCTGGTGGCGAAATTCTGAACTAGTGGTCTAGTTCTGCTGTTGTATATCTACTCATCGCTTCTCAAACGAGAAGCGAAGCTTTTTTATCTCTGAATAAAGATAACATT
Organism: Platypus cylindrus; assembly: GCA_949748235.1. Taxonomy (NCBI): domain Eukaryota; kingdom Metazoa; phylum Arthropoda; class Insecta; order Coleoptera; family Curculionidae; genus Platypus; species Platypus cylindrus. The sequence goes on from OX456488.1 coordinate 39,281,887, forward strand.
TCGTATTGGAAATTATTATTATTGTTTGTATCGTAGCCGGCTAGCAAGCCACCAGCGTACTTTCTTCCTTTCTTTCGATGAAATCTGAAATTAAATTACATTATTAAATCGAAATTTTGTTTTATAAAAGTTAAATGTTTAGTATTAACAGTTACTACTCGTCTTCTATGCTTAATCTAACACATTAAAAAATTAGTTGAATGTTTGATGACAAGTAGTATCGATAATTTCAATTCGATACTTACTAGTATTGATACCTTAACATCACTGCGCTAACAAGTAGTTAGTATCGATATTGATACTGCGAACTCTAAGCTGTCTCTAATTTACTTCGCGTCGTAGTTCCAGTCGTAAATATCGTAATGGTTGATATTCATAATTTTTTTAGCAGTTAATGACTTTCGTTACATTAGCTTTGCGTACAATAGGATGTGTTACAGAGAACTGATTCATTGGTCGTTACCATAAAATTCTTTTCATTGCTACAGTGTACTTTCATAATTACCGTCTTTCCGAAATATAATAAATATATTTAACTATAAAAAATATAGATATAATTGGTGGTCTAGCATGATCTCTCAAAGGAAGCTTACTATGTAAACGTTTAACGAAGTGAAACAAAACCTTACAAAATCTAGCTCCACTTTATTCTATTTGTTCGTCGTGATCGACGTTAAAAATTGGAGTTTTTTAACGTAGGAAATCAATACTATGGCCTGCCATTTTATTCAAAATTGATCAAAATTTAAATAGAATTTCAATATGTATAAAATCAATAGAAAATGAATATGTCACACATTTAATAATAGAAACATAGAGTCTATCTGACGCTGCCCGCAATGGCGAAACATGTTATAGACTAAAAATTGATAGAAAAGGTTAATAAATTGGAGCTAGATTTTCAGGTTTCGTTTCACTTCGTTAAACGTTTATAAAAAATATGCTTATTTTATATTAATAAACCATAAAGTTATCAATTATTTTTAGGTTATATAAAATATATGTATACTATATATATCTATATATATATATATACTAGAAAAAGTGTTTACAAAAATAGTTCGACAAAAATTTTAAAGGGATTACCTGTCAAAAATCAAGACTAGCACACTAAAATAACACCTGACTAAACTCAACTCATCCTTCGCCGAGGATTGTCAAAGCTACGTATATAAAATGCAAGCGGAGGAATTATTTGAATCAGAGAGATCGGTATATGTCTTATATATAGGTATTACTTCCAATACAAGTTTTTATCGTTATTCTGAGAAAGAAATTAAGAAAGTTGCGCTTCTGTTTTTAGAAGTGCTGACTTCAATTTTGCAATAAATTATAATTAATTATTTTTATTACACTGACTGTGTAAAAATGTATAAATAATTTTTTTGAATATGAAGTTCAGTATTAATTTAATTTTAATATTTATTACTAGCGGAAGTACCCGACTTCGTCCGAGGTGACTCTCCGGGCAAAATACTATGAGTACTCGAACTAATTCCGGATTAGCATCGCAAAAATAGCCATTAATGTAAATGTTTTAATTATATTGACTACATGTAACATACCAAAGTTTCATCTATGAAGGACCATATCTTCATTAATACTCTGTAACCTATGTAATGGGAGCATAGTGAACGTACGGAAAGTAAAACTCGCGCTTCATCCGGGTTGAGTTATACATTGGAATTCTCTATAAGGCAGAAGTCACAACCAATTACCACTAACCATAAATGAATTTTGCAATTTCCACGTAACATTAGAAAACCAGAAAATGTGCAACGTCGCAAATTTGTATTCCGTTAAACTCATAATTTCTTATCTAATTGCAACAAACCATACGTAAATTTACTAATTTAACGTAAAATGAACATAAAAGAAAATTGACAACGTCCCAACATTTATTTTGTTTAAATTATAGATTAGTAGTTAAACAGTGAGCCCTCGCTACAAGCACTTCTATTTTATTATTACAGATAGACGAATGTGTTACTATTCTCTATGCAGGAGTGGTAACTTGTTTAATGACATTGCGTTAGCATGGCAAGTATAAGTCATTCTTTAAACACAAAGGCGGCAAACATAGAAACTACTAGCAAGTAGCCATTTAAATCAACAGAGAAGGAGAGAGACGACGGAATAGGAAATACTATGCACATAAGCAAGGCAAAGATATAAATAGATATTATATATAAATGGTTACGAACGATAAGATAATTTCGTCACTCTTCGTTTTATTTTTCTAATATTTTCGGTACCTGTAGCAATTTAGCGTAAATGACTAACAATAGCTAGTTTTATTTCTATTCGAAAATAGCCGCTTTGACGCCTGTTTTGTGTGTTCTTTCTTGTTTGCTAGTTTTTCTTTTCTTTTCCTTGCTGATACCTCGTCTTGTTTTTCTGGTGTCAAAAATAAGTTTATTTAAATAATTGTTGTATTTTTTATATATATTTTTTTAGTGGCAATATTAATTATTCCTTTTGATTCAAATATTAATTTAAATTTTAAAATTGATTCTTGTGATTTGGAGTATTTGAGTAGGGATATGCTCGTTTGGGAAACATGTTCACGGGGTATAGAAATTACTGAGGGACAGAATGAAGCCGAAATCAGATCTGCAATACGAACGCTGATAAGATTGTCAAGCCTTGATGTCACAATAAATGCAGTGACCGAATTAGTATTTATATCAGTACCTCTAGCAGTAATTTTAGCTGATATTGAAAAATTAACTGTTACGTAAAATCAAAGAAATTTATATAAATATCCAACTGGATTGCAACGTCTTTTCCATTGTTTAAAATATTCTCAGCATTCGGCTGACCATAAAAAACAGAAAGATCAACTTTTTATCGATGTCTTGTGCGGCTTGGATAAGTTGGGAAGTGTAACTCCCGCAACAGATCTGTATTTTCACGGATTGCGAACAATCAAGTTTCCGTTAATTCGTTGTTGATAGATCAAAATCCTTATTTTGATGTTTACTACTAGTGCTTTTACCATCTGCTCATTCTTCGTATGTACCTGTGCAGAAATGGAATTTAAAATTCTCTGGCGACATTCACCGGTTGTCATGCATTTTTAGAAAGAGTTTCGGAATTTCAAACTGCTAGGAATGTTTGGCAACAACCACTATTTGAATCTGCCATAGATTTATTTAATGATAGAGCATTAAGTTGGATCCGAGTCCATCACGACTGATTTTCTGATTGGGGCGAATTGGCCAAATTACTTAAATTACATTTCGAACCACCTGATTATCACCCTCGTTTATTTAAAGCAATTTTAAATAAAATATAAGATATCAATGGGAGCATAACCGATTATTTAACATCCATGCATGCTTTGTTTCGCCGTTATGGTACTCTTTCAGCTGAAGATCAGTTACAAATTATTGTTAGAAATTTAGCACCATTTTATAGTGCTCAATTAGGTGACGTTACTGCAATTGGCGAGTTAGAAAAAGAAGCGTTAAAGTTAAAAGCAAAGAAGATTGTTATCGGCCACTTCCACAACAACGGGATAATTTAGTTGAACCTGATTTTGCATTAGTAGCGGCTGGATTTCGTAATCTCCACATTCAGGAATCTGCGTTACTACATAATAATCAGAGAAACGTTGTAAATAACCCTAATTGAATAGTTTCAAGGAACGTTTATAATGATCGCCCTTTACGCAATCAAAATCAACGCCAAAATGTAAATTGTCTCTCTCAGTATAATCAAAATTATAATTTTCATTTTGCACGTCAAAAATTATTTCTGCGAATAATTTCGCAAATAGTGATAGTACTTGTTCTTTTCATAATCTTGTTGTGTTAATTATATCCATCTAGGATTGATGTTGCATGAGTTATGAATATCTTCATACAACATTTATTCTTAGTTCTATTCTGGTTAAATACATTCTTCTTAGTATTATTATTATTCTTATAATTATCATTATACATTTATTTTAATAACCATTATTATAACATTATATAAATTAAGCATTTTTAGAATTGATTATTTTGCTGAAAAGCAATTCCCACAATGGATTATTGCAGTTAAAGTAGGATGTTCCAAATCATAATGAACCCCAAGGAGTTCATTAGCTTGAGGAATAATTCGGACGGTTTCGGATATTATCGGCAATAACCCATAATCGATCGTCGATCCAAAGTGGAAAACGAATATTCAATAAAAAGGGTAACAACCATTTTTGGACTATCAATCGCTGATCAAAATTCTAGTTAAAAAATAGTTAAGTTAGGAAGTAGTTTATATTAATTAAGTTTTGTTGAAAAGATAAATAAAATAGATTTGTTGTTACCTTCATTTTGCTTTTTATGAATAATCACCCATTTGATCTAGTTAGTTAATAGCAGATTTGAGATAAGAGATGCCGTTATTTAATTCTTGTATTAGATCTTACTATTGTCGGAATGTCTTTTTTTGCTTCAGTTTTTTTTAAGTAGTATTGTAATTTAAACAGATCAAAATGCATCCAACTTTTTTTCTGTGTCCCACTTAACCTCTACTCAATCTTTTTGTTTAACTGCACTGCGTTTGTTTATATTGTTTCGGTTCATTCGCAGTTTGGTGGTTGAAAGTCGATTGTTTATCTGGCCTGATTAAAATTACTCTTTGTTGTTGCTGATGTGCGGTGCGGTGCATTATTTTATATATGCATCATCATACATTTTCAGTTTTAGCTCTATTGCGTGCGTATAGTCCGAGTATTACATTCAATCGCGATTCCATGCATTGCAACTTTTATGGAAGCTGTAACCGTTCACAATTGTTCAGGCAGAGTTGTTTATACGCAAAATAAAGACCTATTTACATATATTGCTCATTTATCACTTTCTCTTTAATACTTTCTCGTTCTCTGTACAGGATGCTCGCTTTGATTAATTTAATTATTTTAAAATACTTGGAAATTATTTTTTAATAATGATTTAAGCTGGAACAAACGTTGTTACGCTCCACATTATGCGCGTGGGCCGTTCTTGTTAAATTTTAACTGGACCGTAAGATAGGTCAGTTATTACTGCTTCATCGGTAGTTGTTATACCTAGTGTGTAATTCTTACTTGCAGTTCCCTTTAATTTTTTTTTTATGGCTGCCAAATAAAAAAATCACAGCAATCCAAAAAAAGTCCAGGTGTGCGTGCGGGGTATTCACGAACTTTTCTAGATTCGGTTGACGTTTGTATCTTTGTTTTCATGGCAGAATTCCGGTTGCCTCGTGACCTGTTTAAATAACTTTATAACTTTTGAAAGTAAAGCCCAGACCAAATAAAATAAAACAAAAAAAATAATTTAAATAAATAAATAAGTAAGAAAATATTCTTATAAATAAATAAACCCATATCGTCAGGTTCTGATCTGTCCAGACCTGGGACTGGCCTAGGGTAGGCTTGCCCACCTTGTTTTTTTTCTATTTCGTTCTTATTATTTTCTTTAAACTTAGTTTAATGCTTGCATTTAATCTGTGGTAAACAACCGTGATTGTCTTTGGATTCATTAGATGTTGCGATTGACATTACTTATTAGTGAGTGGGTGTACTCGAAAATCTTCGTAACTTCAGGTTTCATTAATTTTTTTTGGTAGTGTTGACAATAGTTAGCGGATAATAAGTGGATAACTTATTATGATTTTTGAACAGATGTTTGTGGTTGTTTAGAATAATACGAGTGGTATTGTATTATTATTGATGTTGTTTTTTTTATTGGATTATTTTGATATAATGTTGGTGCATAGGCATCGTAGAGTTTTTTTGCTCTCGTATTTTGGGATATTATCTTGAGTCACCCTATATTTTGGGGTGTGTGAACACCCCATCCAAAGTGACTTGGATGTCACTTTTTCACACTTCTTCTTCTTGTTGTTTGATTTTTTTTGTCTTGTCTGTCGTTTCTTTTTTAGATGCAAGCTTAGGATCAGGAATGTTGAAGTTTGATCATAGAATGTGATTGATCTCTTAATTTTCTTTTGGTTAACTTTTGGTTAAGTTAGGATATTTATTTGACTATTAGTTTGGTTATTTTAGTTAAGTGAATTGTTATTTAGCTATTTTCTTTTGGAATATCTTTATTATTTTATTATTTTCTTCTTTTTCTTCTATAGCCGATTTATCAACGACCAAGGAACGGTGTCGTCGGTAAATCTTTGGCTAAGATTTCCCTCCTTCCGGTGGAAAGGGGGAGTTGCAACCCTTTAAATCGGTCACTAAGAAAATCCTGTTTATTTCCACTATTTGGAGTATTTTGATGTTTGCTGGGTTTCTGTAAATAAAAAATCTCTATTTTCTATTTTTATTTTATTTATGCCTTGTCACTCTGGATACGCCCCTGGTCTCATTTACACAATTTCGGCCCCATTGCGTTTGCGTGCGAAACTATCGACGATGATCGATTGATTCCAAAAGAGGAATAGCTAGAACCAGCTACCAACTGAACTGGTCGTACTTTTTTATTGATCGCGTCCAGCGAATAGTCTTTTGAAAAGTCAGAACGTCTGTTTGAATTCGGGTCCAAACAAAGGTCCTGAGAGCGGTTACGTCGTTGTCCATCAAAGCAATAACCAGTCGGGGATTCCGTAGTTCGCTCCCAGATATTGTCGTTGTTTTGCAGACTGTGCCAAAAACGGTGCCCAGTTTTGAGAAGTTTTGTGCCTGGTTTTGGTCCTGGGGGTCCAGTGGAGTCCCGAGGAGGAGTGGAGACTGCAAGCTGCACGTTTCATTGGCTGCACAAACAGTACCACCACCATCTAGTGACAAGTCACCGAGAAGTATTTGCGAACCTTTGCTTTTTAATAATTAATATTTTCATTTTCAGTTTATTGTTACTTTACCAGACTATCATCATATAGCCCGCTTGCCACAGCGACTATTTTTTATATTCTGTTTATTTTCTTTTATTATTATTTATCTTTAATTAATCATTTAATTTTCATTTCAGGAACCTGAGTTGCTGCAGAGTTCTACGACTAGCTCTGTAGAGTCCTTCCAGCCAGACTCGGCACGAGTACGGCTGGATTGCGCCCTATTTCCATAATTTTTAGTATTCTATTCTCAATCGAATCCACGAGGCACTAAGTCGGTGATCACGATTCAGCTGTGCTGCAATTCATTGGTCCTCAAAGTCGCTGATAGCTGCCTTGTTTCATTTTGTTTTTTTATCATTTGTAAATTTGTTTTGATTTGATAGTAAATTAACTACTTAATTTTCTACTGATGCTTCAACATCAGTAGATTAACTATTATAACGCTATTTGGATTGTGATAATACATTATATTAGTATGCATATAAAACTCATATTTAACAAACGTCAATTTAAATTTTTTAACTATAACGATTTCCTTTATTAACGGAGAAATAAATAACTAATCGCTTTTTTAGTGTTTATTTTATTTGACTTATATCGACATATGCTGGCGTTGCTATGTATGTTATATTCTATCACTTTAAATGAATTTACTGATTTCACATATTCCTAATAAAATTTTATTTCATTGTAGCTTTTCTTAAATATTTGTTAGAAAGTAAATTAAAACGTATTCATTTTCTATCATCAGTTATGATTAAATGAATACTTGTGATAATATAATTTAATGTCAGAATTTATTTAAAAAATCGTTTATCAGCAATGGAATTCTAACTTAAAAGTCATATTGCTCATATCAGTCGTTATATTGAAAATTAAAAATCACAAAACAACACTCCTCTAACGACCACCGTTAGAGGAGTGATTTCCAATATTTACTAGAAGCTAGAATTATTAGTATCTATTACTAATAATTTTGATTATAATTGAATTACATAATTAGGTATAATCAATTTGTTCCTGATTGTCAATTGTATGATTTTTTCTAATATTTGCATAATAATAATAGGTCAACAAATATTTAGAACTCTTTATTTTTACGTGTCTATTATGCCGACGTTTCGGAGACAGTTCTCTCCATGTTCAAGGCCCAGAAACAATAAGCAATATGTTATTACATTATATACATACAATAAATCTATCATTATTATATTTAAATTAATCAACCATCTTAACCATATTTTCAAATTATCTATTAGTAGAGTCGTACGCATCAATCAGCGCAACAGGTCAGGAATATCCAAACAAGTTAGCCAGTCCAGTAAATAAATCAAATCAAAATCTTACTAGTTATACTTGCAGCTTTACGGATATATTCTATTGCTGGATTCTCAATTTTGCAATAATTGCTACCATTTCTGAATACACAAACGTATGACAGCATCATAAGATATGATTCAAAATTATTGATTTTGTGATAAATAGAAACTGTTGATAATTAAAACAAATGCAAGGATTGCATTACATTAAATTAATTTTACAGCTGAAAGAAGGATCAGAAAAATATTAGATAATTATAATTATTTTCCTGATTATTATCGAATCTAATCTAGTTGTTAGAGGATAGACACAAAGCTTAGTAATTTATGCAATAATTTTTTAGTGTGATTGTAAGAATAACGTAATATGCAATTCGAGCAAAAAGTGGCTTTGTTTTTTCAAGAATGTCGCTCTTTGCTACCGTTGAGTGCTGACTATAACCAAATATCAGTTTTTGCTCATAATGCATCAATAGGTGTTTCGCTAATTAATTGTATCCAATCGACATGATGTCTGGTTGTCTTTTAGGGTCACTCCAGGGCGTTATTTATAACGACAGTTACTCAGATCCGAGTTTTTGAAAATAGTTTTAAGATTTAATCTAAGATAGATTAAATAATATTTAATCTATTGCTGCAGAGAATAAATACCAAACCAACTTCACAACCCGTATCAATATCTTAGCCCATCTCCATTCATCAATATTTTTAATTGGCATCATGCAAACATTGTAGGTGGTGTCCAAGCCTTAAAATGTTTCATATGGTGTAGACGATGTAAATAAGTATATTTCAATCGTTCTATCAATCAAAAACAAACGTGTTTCCATTCCATGCAACATATCACAGAGATAAATTCAGAGTCATTTTTAATGGATTTTTTCGATAAAAAGCATTGAATGCTTTTGTTTGAAATGCTCTATTTCAAAAACGCTTCGGAATTTTGATGTGTTGTGTTGCTGATGAAGCTGGTTTGATTTATGTATTTTCTGCAGTAATAAATCTAAAAAGTAGTATATTGCATTTAAGAAGTTAAACTTGATACCAAAACTCTATTTTTGGAAACTCGAATCTGAGTTTCTATTGATCAAAATGAGGCCCTCGAGTGGCCCTGAAACAAGCATCAAGTCGATTGGATAATTTTTTAAGTCCAAAAGTAGCTGGAACACTAGTGTTAGGACATTCGGCATAGACCGTCAGTTTATAGATATAACGCTTTTGACACCAGATATGAACTACTATGGAACTTAATCTGCTAAATGAGAATTAGGGCCAATATATGGCTTCCCTATTCAAGTGTAGTAAGAAATTTCATCGCTACCATGCCAAATAGTAGCGATTATGACTTAATGCACCAAGATAGATAAAAACCCATAGTATTTCTATAAATACAGCATGCAATTTTTTATGTCGCTTTTGTAAATAGCAATTATCAATTCTGGTTGGCATATTAACGTAGATTTACCTAATGGATCAACTACCAATATCAATATTGGCAAAACATTGGATTGTATCTTTTCGAGCCTAAATTAGTAACAAAATGTAATTTGCATAAATTGACGCAGTTCATCATTACCGAAAAGAATAATCATATCAAGCATTGATAGAAAAGGGCTTGGTAAAAACGAATATTGTTAATTAGTAACTAAAATACATAATACAATTACTGTAAAATACATTTCGTCACAGAGTATAGAAACAACCTTCATCATAAATAGAACTACAGTGCAAAAAAAAGATAATAATAAGGAAAAATAAAGTATGATTGGTAAATTCTGCTTAAGCTATTAATATGTATCTGCTCGGGCAAACGTAAGATTAATGTTCATTCCTGTATTTTTTTTTTTAACTTTTCAAGCACATTAATCACATAATTTTTATTTTTATTTAGTCCGTTCTCTCGTAATTTCCGTTGTAGTTTTAAATAAATACATAACAAAATTAAACTTACGTTTATGGAATGTGTTACCTATATGGGTAAATACTTAGTACTATAGCGATATAAATACCAGCTGAATCATATACAGTTACATGCCAAAATGCTAATCAGATAATTCAATTATTGAATAGTGAAATAGACGGAATCTAAATATCCATTTATATTTCGTAATTTCTGAATTTAATGACAATTTGATTTCTTGATGCATCTGTAGCGCCAGCCGAGTCACTCCATCCGATGGTTCCTCTGACACCACAATGATGTAAATTAGTCACACCTTTAGAAGCCCGTCTTAAATTAGCTCCTGTCGTGACACTAGTGCTTGACATAGGCTCACTTCTGTTTCCGGAACTGGATAGGCCTGATGAGTGTAGGTTTTCCAACATACGATCCTTTGTTGGTGATTTTGTCCAATGCATCGACTAAACACAAATATCGATTCTAGTTATTTGTATATACAATTTGTAAGTTCTTACTTAAAAGCTTGTGAAAAATAATAAATGAATAAATCATATGTATGAGTATAATAAGTTCATTAATCTGTCATCAGACATACATAAAAGTAACAAATGTTCGTCACTAAATATTTGACATACTTACTTGGCTGTTAAAATATCGTTGAACTCTGGATATTATAAATGCTATACTAGTTCTGTTATTATACTGGTTTTACATTATAAATAAATCCGTCCATTTCTTGTTCAAATAAATTCATGAATTGTTTGATCTCGCAAATTTCAATGACAAAAAATTTGACCGCAGAATTTTTGATATCTGTGACTGACACTTTTAAATGGTACCAATACATGAGACTAAGACTAACAAGATAAGCCAACGCGAAGCTTGGTCAATTTGGTTGTGACGTCTGCGCGAGACCCATCTGCAAATCGCTTGTTTTAATAATTGAAATTGTGATTATAGTAGCTAATCTGATGTTAATTTTGTTTTTTTGCCTATGTTTTTTATATTAATACAGCTTGCAGTTGGTTTACGTTTAATTAATTAATAATATTTTTTTAAATTTAGTCATTATTTCAGTAATATATATTTATACATGTGTTTATGTTACATTTAAAAAAATATTATATAAGAAGGTATTTTATTTTAAAATGTCAACGCTTTCTGAACGAAAAAAAAAACAAAAGGATCTCGCAGTGACGCCATGTTCAGAAATTTTTAAAATTGGATCTCAGGTTTGTTTATCTTGTAGCCTTAGTATCATGGTACCAACATATAGGAATACAAATATAGTATATATATTTAATATATAAGTATAATTATATATATATATATGTATCTTGAAGCCTTTCTACCCTCGAATGGTGTAGGCTTGTTAGTCTTTATCTTTTCTTTTTTCCTTTTTTTTCTTTTTTTGTCTATGCTTCTACGTTTTCGCTTCCCGTCCCTGCGTCGCAAAACTTTCTCCATTCCTTCCTGTTGTTTGCCATCCTGCTAGCTTCACTCATCATTATTCCTCTTCTTTGCAAAATCTTTCCTATCATTTCATTCCAAGTAGTTTCAGGTCTTCCCCTTTTTCTTTTCTGTCCAGGTCTAGCTTCCCATACCCTTCTCACTTGTCTTTCTTGTCCCATTCTTTTCAGATGGCCCCACCATCCCAACTGCCTCTTCTCTATGTATTCGTGTATCACCTCCATTCCCAGTTCTTTTCTTATTTCTTCGTTCCTGATTCTTTCTCTCTTTGTCACTCCCTTTACTCTCCTCATGTATTTCATTTCTACCGCTTGAACTTTACTTATTTCCTTTTTATCTGTTATCCATGTCTCACATCCAAATGTCAGTATTGGTCTTATTATTGTTTTATATACGTTTATTTTTGTTTTCCTTGTTATTTCTTTTTTTCCCACAATCATATTGCTGATACTGTAAAACACTCTCATTGCTTTTTCTACCCGACTGTTAATTTTTTCTTCTTGCTTTCCTGAACTAGATATTTCTACTCCTAGATATTTCCATTTCGTCACTTGCTCCAATTTTACCTTATCTACCATGATTTTTATCTCCTGTTGTTCCCCAATTACCATTACTTTTGTTTTCTCTTTACACATTTCCATTCCGTTCTCTCTAAGTGTTTCATTCCATATATTTATGTTTGTCTGCAGCTCTTTTTCATTAGATGCTACCACCATTATATCGTCTGCGAATGCTCCACTCTTTACTTCAACTCTCTCCATATAATTCCATCCCACTTCAAGTCCTCTAGTTCTTTCTTTCGCTTTTCTTATTATTCTGTCCATGTAGATATTAAATAATGTTGGACTTAGTCCTCCTCCCTGCCTTAGTCCGTCTTTCGTTTTAAATTTTTCCGATTGTTTGTTATTGACTATTACGCTATTTGAGTTTTCTTCATATATTTTTTTTATTAATCTTATCATTATCGTGCTTATCTCTTTCTCTGCCATCATCCTCCACAATCTATCTCTTCCTACTTTGTCGAAAGCTTTTTTCAGATCTAAAAATCCCATATATACTTTTTCCTTCTTTCTGCTTGCTTTTTCGATTATCTGTTTTATCGTGAATATATTGTCTTGAATGCTCCTTCCTTCCCTAAATCCTGACTGTGATTCATCCAGTGTTTTGTCGATTTTATTTCTTAATCTCTCATTGATCATTATTTCCAGCACTTTCATATTGCTGTTTATTAGTGTAATCCCTCTATAGTTATTACAGTCCTTCCTGTCCCCTTTCTTGTATATTGGCACTATCATTGCATGCTGCCATTCTCTTGGTATTCTTTGTATAGTAAGTATAATTATATATTATAGTATAATATAGTATACTTTATATACTATATATATCGTAAACTTGACTTCAATTTTCTTTATATCTTTGACTGACCCTTTTCAATTATACCAACATATATAACAAAATTGTTTACTTGTTGATATGTTAATTGTTGTGCTTGCTTTATTTTTTATTATTGTTAGTTATGTTTACTTAAATAAAATACTAAATACTAATCTCAAGATTAGTAATAATGGTTTATTGTTTGACCAGCGCATCTGAGTTGCGAGGGGACACAGATTCTCCTCCCACTGCCTTTTGAGTGGCGCAGCTTGTCAACGGTTCCCCTGACCGGCTGAGAGGGGGTATTAAAATCGCATTTGTTAGGGGCATAGTGAGAGACTTTAGCGACGGGTGGATGAAAATACAACTCGTAGTATGTGAAAGAGAGAAAGGGTGTTGTTGTAACAGGGGTTGCAACAACGACATAGTAAACATCGAAGGAAAATGCGCAAGTGATCAAGTTCAGCTTACAGCTCAACTCAATAAGATTGAGCTAGTGAATATGTAAAATTAGGTATTGAACACCATAGAGGTTGAGATACTGATAGCCTGTTGACCACTGACTGATGTGAGAGAGAATCGAACATCGTTCTCTGCTAATGGAGATTGGTGTTGGCAAGGTGTGACTTTGGTAGTTGTCTGTAAAGCTGGTATAGTGAGTTTGCTCGTACCGAAAGCCATCCGGCGGGGCGGTGCTGCAGCAAACTTAAAACGTGTTGCCATAACATGTTGATGCTGCAGTATAGATCAAATACAAGTACATTGATACTGCAGTACACGACCAGTCTATGTGCATATAACGTGCATACATTTGATGTATGCGATATTGATGAATGACCAGCGCATCTCGACCACTTGACCGTTCTTCTTCGAACCCGTCTAATAAAGATTGTTTTTATTCCCCTATTGTTTGTAGTTTTAATAGCAACAGAATCGCTTTCAGTTGTTTCCAATGTAACGGTTTCTTCTTGTTCTTCATCTAGGCGCAGTTTCTCCCACATTTCAGTATTACTGTTGTCCAGTTCTAAAATTTCCTCTGCCAATTGCACATTACAATTTTGCTTTTTTAAACATACTTCCTGGCACTGATTTAGTTGGTGTTTCAAATCTTCAATGTTCAATTGCAACTCTACAATTGTTTCTTCATGATTTGTCTTATTGACTAATTGTATTTTCAAAGAGGAAATGCTCTGTTTCAATTCATCATTTTCCTGAATAAAATCCGAGTAACTATTCCCCAATTTTTTGTATTCATTTTCTTTTTCTTTCAATTCTATTAGAATATTTTCTTCTTTTTCGGCACTTCCTGCATGGGCTTTTTCCAAACTTTTCTTCTCTTCGCTAAGTAGGCCTTGTCGCGCACTTTCTCATAAATCTTCAATTTGTGTTTCCCAACTTTTCTTTTGCTCTGCGATTGTTGAAATTAGACTTTAGTTTGCTGCAATTTGTCATTGATTTTTTTTGAAATTGTGATACATCGTCATTTAAATTGTTAATAATAACTTCCGATTGTTTATTTTCATTTCTTAATTTTTCCGCATCCTTTTCCCAAGCTTTCTGTCTTTCTGCTGCATTATCATTTAACGATACTATTTCTTTATATACATCGTTTATTTTTACTTCATATTGATCGATTCGAAGCAACTCAACTTCCACTGTATTGGATTTTTGTTTTAAATTTTCAACTTCATTAATCAACTTAATATTTTCACTTTCCAATTTATCCATTTTAATAAGTTGTTAATTTTTTTCTTGCAGAGTGTTTTTCGATATTTCCATATTTTTCTTTAATTGATTTATTTCGGTGTCTTTATTTAGAAGTTCATTGTGACGTTCCATTTTATTTCCTGAGAGTTTTGTTATATTTTCTTTTTTCCTTTCGGAAAATGTTGTAATTTTTCTTTCCAAGTCGGCTAGTTTCTTTCTATGTTCTTTACTTTGTGAGACAATACTTTTCACTTTTAACTCTTGAATTGTAGCAGTAAGTATTTTAATTTCATTTCATGCTTCGTTTAAATACAATGTTAAATTATCAATTTTATTTGTTTCAAGATGGTTGTTCGAATCCTGAATATTTAGTTGTTGTTGCAATAAATCCATTTTCGGTTGGAGTGCTTCAATTTTCAATTGTTTCTCATCTAAATCATCCTCCAACGCACTTTCTAACCGGGTGACAGCACATTAAATTCTTGTTTGGAGTTCAGCTTGTATCGAATCATATTCTTCTGCTATTCTTCTATACTGTCTTCTCTTATACGCGTCTACCCTTGCATTGTCTTCTACTAGGATATTTTCCTGCAATTTTTTTATTTCCTCCCACTGTGTTTTTAATTTTTTCATACAGTGTTTGTAATAACTCGTACTTTGACCTTCTTGCATTTTCTTTCGTATTTGATCCATGTTATCAAATATTACATTAATTTTAACCTTTTGTTGGATTATCAATAATTTTACTGCTGCCGCTTGTGCTTTTTCAACTTCAACCTTCATTTTACTTGATGTAGTTTCTCGAGCATCTGCGGTTGACATTGACTTTTCCTTTGGCTGGGGCTCTGAGTCATCATCATTCAAAATTTTCAGAATTTCTGCCACGATCTTTTTAACCCTTTCCCTAAGGTTTGCTTCGGTGTACCGGTTATTTTCTTCTTGTGGAATTAGCGTATCATTTTGCTGAAATTTTTCTCGACCACTGCTTTCCTATCTTCCACATATTGTCCAGTTCTCCTTCCTAGACAATTTAAGTTAAGTGTAGAATTACTCTACTTGAGATAATTCTGTTTAAACAAATTTTCACACTACTGTTAAGTGTGAGTTAATTGAGAATTCCTCTACTTAAGCGAACTCTGTTAATTAAAAAAAAATCCCACTATTGTAAAGTGCAAGTTAATTGGGAATTCCTCTACTTCAGAAAATTCTATTAATAATTATTTTCACACTATTGTTAAGTGTAAGTTAATTGAAAATTCCACTACTTAAGAAAACTCTGTTAAAAAAAATCACACTACTGTTAAGTATAAGTTATCTGAGAATTACTCTACTTAAGAGAACCCTGTTAATAAAAAAAATTTACACTATTATTCAGTGATTAAATTACGAGCGATTCAATCTACTTTGATGACAGCAATCTGTTAAAAACATTTTATTTATTTATTTTTATTTATATATAATATTTATATATTTGTTAGATTGGTTGTGGTTGTTGATAAAGATTTTAAATTTTAATTGGTTGTTTGTGGTTGTTTATCACCCGTATCGATTTTGTAAAATGAGCACCTTAAGTACTCACCCTTATTTACTTCTTCTTTGATTGGTGCTGCTTCTGCTGCCTTCTGTGATGATGGACTTATCTGAAAGGCTGCTGGCTACCTTTATTCTTTTGGCACTGTTATCTGCACTTGTTCCACTGGCTACTGGTTTTTGCTTCTTTCTTAACAACCTTACACAATTGGTTTGCTCGAAGAACCATGAACAACGATCGGGCTTTATAATCAAATCGCTAGCAAGCACTTGACAAGGCGTAACTGTTATCAAATAATATGTACTGCTAAGCGAACTGACGATGGAAGTGACTAACTTGTTGTAGGGTGTTAATTGGTGTTGAAATATGAAGACACTAACTTACTTCTGCTCATGGGTACTTTAATAATTAAATAAACAACCACTTAAATACACAACGTCGTACAAAACTAATTTAACACATGATTGATAACAACACTTAAAACTTATCCTATACATACATTTCTTACATCTGCTACTCTTATTACAGCGTACGTGCCATCCTACTTTACCTTGGTAATGCATATACCATAACTCGGTTATGGCCAGTACTTGTTCTAATTTCGTGCTAGAGGGTACATTCCTAGGTACTTTGTATTATTATTCTTACTGTACGTCTTTAGTTTGGTTTTGCTACATATTGTGCATGGATTGGTCTATACCAACGTGCTTGTTCTATAAAGAACGCCGCGCGTTTTAAGTTAGTATTTAACTAATAATAGTTAATAATAAGTATGTAATTGCTTTGGAACTCAGTTTATGTTTACCTTTAATCTATTTACACATTTTAATTATAACATTGTTGTTTAATAATTATGATTATTATAATTAATTCAAGAGTCTATGTCGGAGAGTGAAAGTGGTCGGATGTTTGTTTGTGGTGAAATCGAAAAGTCGATACGCAGATAAGCAGAGTACTGATTGTTTAGTGGTTTAAGGATAATACATCAATAAAGTTATTTTTTTATTTTTTATTTTGTGAGTTTGATAAGGATATTAACTAATAACAGAACAACGGAGAAGTAACACATCTAGATAAGTATAGGAAAGTGCCCCTCCAAGCGGAGGAAGCGGGGGTAAGTTCCAAATAACAAGTAGAACTGATAAGCAGGACCGGTGTTATTGAGATAAGAAACAAAAACAACTTTTATTTACTTCTTATTTGTATTTTATACTGAAATAAATATTTAATATTATTATAGATTTATAAATAGAAGTGGGATTGACGTCGCAAGAATGGAGGCTAAAAACCCATTCAAAGTGGCGACTAAAATCAAAAGAACTCCTCCAGTGGGAAAAGTGGAGACTAGAAAAAGAAAAACATCAACGGACGAAGAAGAGGAATATGAGGAGCAAGAAAAAGCAAACAAATCGTATAGAGAAGTAGTGATGAGCGAGGTTGAAGATAGCATGGAAAAAAGAATAAAATTAAGACAGAAAGATATGTCGCAACGGAAAGAAGAAAATGAAGATACTCAGGAAAAACTAAGTGGAGTATCACATGAATTAATGATTCAAATCAAACTGATACAAAGGGAAATTAGGATATATAAAGAGGGGAATAAAAGAGAAGAAGGACAAACTCAAGAGAAAATGGAAAAAAGTACAGAGAATATAGAAAAAATAGTAGGTAAAATGACCGCCACAATATATGAAAACATGGAGAATGCAGAGGAAAAACAAAAACCAGGAAAAACAGATAAATTAGAGCAAAGGCTGGAACAAATAGAGAAACAATTCGAAAAAAGAATGGACAAATTGGAAGCAAAAATAACGGAATTGATAGGGGGAGGTACAATAACACAAAATATGAGCAGAAAGACATATGCGGCTATCAGAGAAAAGAAAAAAGAGAACGATACATAAAAGATAAAGGGATGGAAAACACCTGAAAAAATAAGAGAAATAACAGTGAAAGCGGTAGAAGGTGAGAAGGTAATGGAAAAAATTCGAGAAAAACTTACGATAGAAGAAGTAGGTGAAGAAGATATAAAGGAAATAAAAAAATACAAAAGTGGATTGGTAGTGATGAAGTGCAGAGCTACAACAGGAGCAAATAGGGAAGAAACTGGAGGAAGTACAAGGAATAACAGTGAGGAAAATGATAGAAACAAAGCCGTTGCTTATAATAAAAAAAGTTGAGCAAGGGTATACTGAAGAAGAAATAGTAAATGAAATAATAAGGGAAAATGAAGAAATAAGAAAAATGGTGGGGACTAGAGAGGTGAAGACAGTAATAAGAGCAGTTAAAAAAATGCCATCGGGAACAGTAAACAATATGTAGAGGACTGGGTAGTAGAAGCTGACAATGAGATATTCAAGTACGTGGTAAAAAAAGGAAAATTACTGATAGATTTTACTGTAAAACAGGTAGATGAATATATAAGGATCGCGATCTGCTACAAATGCTGCTGCTATGGGCATATAGCTAAGTACTGTACAAGAACGGAGGTATGCTACAGATGTGGACAAGAAGGACACGAAGGGAAAGATTGTGGAAAAAATGAGATAAAATGCGCCAACTGTACAAGAATTAAAAATAAAGACCTAGAGCACATGGCAACTAGCAAAAAGTGCCAAATATACAAAAGAAAGGAGGAACAATATAGAAATAGGATCGATTATGGAAGCTGGGAAGAAAAGAAGAAACAAACAAAAAACTGAAGAAGAAGTGGGGAAAGGAGCAGAAAACAATGAGAAGGAAAAAGGTAGAAATATGGAGATTGGCAACATGGAATATACGAAGCATAAAGGGAAAAGAAATAGAACTGGAAGATGAACTGGAAAAAAAGAATGGGCACACAATATAGAAAAATGGGAGGCATGTTCAGAGAGGATGTTGACAATAAATATGAAAAAATTTAAAACGAAAGACGGACTAAGACAGGGAGGAGGACTAAGTCCAACATTATTTAATATTTACATGGACCAAATAATAAGGAAAGCGAATGAGAGAACTAGAGGACTTGAAGTGGGATGGAATTATATGGAGAGAGTTGAAGTAAAGAGTGGAGCAATCGCAGACGATATAATGGTGGTAGCATCTAGCGAAAAAGAGCTGCAGACAAGCATAAATATATGGAATGAAACACTTAGAGAGAACGGAATGGAAATGTGTAAAGAGGAAACAAAAGTAATGGTAATTGGGGAACAACAGGAGATAAAAATCATGGTAGATAAGGTAAAATTGGAGCAAGTGACGAAATGGAAATATCTAGGAGTAGAAATATCTAGTTCAAGAAAGTAAGAAGAAGAAATTAACAGTCGGGTAGAAAAAGCAATGAAAGTGTTTTACAGTATCAGCAATACGATTGTGGGAAAAAAAAATAACAAGGGAATCAAAAATAAACGTATATAAAACAATAATAAGACCAATACTGACATTTGGATGTGAGACATGGATAACAGATAAAAAGGAAATAAGTAAAGTTCAAGCGGTAGAAATGAAATACATGAGGAGAGTAAAGGGAGTGACAAAGAGAGAAAGAATCAGGAATGAAGAAATAAGACAAGAACTAGGAATGGAGGCGATACACGAATACATAGAGAAGAGACGGTTGGGATGGTGGGGTCACTTGAAAAGAATGGGACAAGAAAGACAAGTGAGAAGAGTATGGTAAGCTAGACCTGGACAGAAAAGAAAAAGGGGAAGACCTGAAACTACTTGGAATGACATGATAGAAAAGATATTGCAAAGAAGAGGAATAACGATGAGTGAAGCTAGTAGGATGGCAAACAACAGGAGAGAATGGAGAAAGTTTTGCGACGCAGTGACACGAAGCGAAAACGCGGGGGTCTAGAGGAAGAAGGAAAAAAAAAAGATAAAGACTAACAAGCCTACACTTGGAATGGTAGACAGGCTTTAAGATACATATATATATATAATTATATCAATTTTGATCAATTTGAGAAAATTGATCGAGAACAGAAATGAGAAATGGAAGGCATTAAGTTTGGAAGAGAGTTGGGAGGAATTCAAAAAGATGATACTACAAATAAGCTCGGAAGTGTGTAGAAAAATAAAAAGAAATAAGAAAATAAAACAAACGACATGGTGGACAGAAGAGATCAAGAGAAGAACAATAATTGTGAGGGTAGATGGTATTTGTATTATTTTATAAATTTATTAACATATATTTAAAAGTATTATCTTGTCTAGTTACAATGGTGTATCAACATATGCCGGCCTAAAAAAAAAGTAAAACAAGTACACAATTTACTATTTGATCTTTTAGAAACACCTTTGTATTTTGGCTTTTTGGTTAATTATTCCATTTATAAATTCCTTTGGAGAATACCTGTCTTTATTATGGAACATTCAAGCACAGTGACTTTTCGTGGCCGAGATCGAAACTCCATTGAAGTTTTAGATTGTAACAGTTCAATTTCTATCTTAATTATATGTATATTTTTCATCTAAGCAAGTTCATATTATTGAAATTTTCTATCTCGCTTTCCTACTTTCTTTGTTTCTTCTCGCAGCTTTCCCTGGGCTTCGTTCATAGGGTTCCTTTTCGCTCGCTATTGGTTCCTAATAGGGGACTTTTCTATAAAAATGTGGTACGCTCTCCGTGCGCAGGGTTCTTTCCGTTAGATTAAAGTTCAAGTAATAGTTCCTGCTGGTTAAGGATCGCTTCGTGACCTAATTAATCCACCAGTACGCGTTAGTTAACGTACGACATAATCGTAGTGAGGTCATTTTCTAAGTAGTGTTTCAAGCCTCAAAGTTCGGCTGCTGCTTCAGTGTTTATGGTTTGTGCCTCAAAATAGACAACCTATTTGAACCCGTTTGAGGGGGATTTACCTTCACTACGAGAAATCATTGAAGTGCCTTAATCATTGGCTTTCGAAAGCCCTGTAATAGGGAAAAAGCCTGAATAGGGCATATTTTAATTGTCTTGTTAATCATCGCCATGGTTGGCAACTTTGCTTCCATCCTAAAGAAACTAAATGCGAAAAAATAAAAACAAAAAATCCCGAAAAAGCAAAAGCGAAACAGCAGTTTAGTAAGAAGTAATTATAAAGTTAAAAACAGGACAAATAAATCCAAGCAAGATAAGTAAAATGTTCAATGATTTACTTTTACATAATAATTCATAAAACTTTATTGTCGATGTGGAACTTCAATGGAGTTTCGATTTTTATAAACGGCCACGAACAGTCGCTGTTTTTTAATGCTCTTTTGTATGCGACCTTATCATTGTCGGTTTAAAAGTTCTACCTTTTTTTTATTTTCACTTCGCTTAGCTTATTATCTCATTCCTCCTGATTGATTGTTTCTATATTTCCCCGTATTATTTCTGATTATTTCATTTTGTATAAATTTGTTTCATTTATAACCCTCTTTCCTCTCCAAATGTCCTTCACCAATTTAATTAATGACAATTTTGATTAGCGTTAGACAAACTCAGTGGATCATCTCCTCGGAGTTTCATATGTCTTTCAAATCACTTTCAGATTCACTTGATTTATGCCCACTATTATATCTATTTTCCAAGAAACAACATCTATGGATATCTTTCATGAGACGAGTAATCTCTTCCACTATCTGAATCACCTGTATTTACTATAAAATTCAGGTCCTCCTGGGCTTCGTCTAGTAGGTGTTCCTTCTCTAAATATTTTTGAACTACCTTATCTACATGGTCGTAAATGCTCGACCTTATCGAGTAATAGTTTAATATTTTTCTTTCGCCAGATCTATTACTGTATTTAAATTAAGATTCATATTTTTGACTGCTACATAACCTTTTATTTGTGCCCATATTTTTTCTATTGGATTCAGTTCGGGATGGTATGGTGGCAGTCGCAATACTTGAAAATCATGTTTTGCCATTTCGGTATCCAGAACATTGAATATTTTTATTTTTGTTTTGTTTTATCAGTTCGTATAACTCAAGTTTCGTTAAATTGTCATTAAATGATATATTTCTTTCTGTAAGCCATCTTATCATTTCCCCGTTTTTTTGTCGCTGACATGGGATCTTTCATAATTGCCATATTATGATAAGATGCATTATCTATCACTAAAACTCTTTTAGGGAAAAAATTCGGTATCAATTTTTCTTTCATCCATTTTATAAAGTTTTGATGATTCATGTCATCATGATAATCTCCAGATTGTGATAGTAAATACATGATGACTTATGAAAATATCTTAGTAGTTATATATGTATATTGAAGTATACCTGAACGAAACATTAATAGTGCATTCTTTATGAAACTATTTCTCCCACCTGCATGCACCTAATTACTCTAGGTCCTTTAGAGACTGGTTTCCTAAAGCATAAATGGGAATCATCTGTCCAACATTTTGTCGGACAATGTGCACTATGGATATATGATTCATCTGTAAATATGAGTGGGCGCCCTTCTCGTAAATATTTTTGCGTTTCTCTTAAATACTTGACACGCTTCAATCGAATGTCAAATGATTCAACCAAAATTGATTTTTTATCAGGAGTCTTCTTGATATCTAATATTCTTGATATCATCTAAATACGATACTTTAAAATATCAATTTTAATAATCAGAATAAAATATTACCTGAATCCCATATTACGTATAATTTTCCGAAGTGTACTCTCAGATCCATTAAAGGTAAGACCACTATTGGAAATATTTTGATGTATTCCTGGAAGTTTAAAAATTATCAGTGTTTTGTAATTTGTAATACTTATTGTTTTACATTTACATCTGCTAAATGGAAATTAAGTTTTACAACAAGAAAAACAATAATGAATATTAAAATCTCCTTATTACCTTTTAGTGTGGGATGCTTCTTTTCGGTAATAAAATATTCCCGGATTAGAGTACGAATTGCTTCAATTTCTCCACTAAACAAGTCAGATTTTGGGTTTTGTGTTACTTTTTTGCTACTACTCGCAGAAAAAAATGATGAAGTCTCGCCAGAATTTACTTTTGCGATATCGTGGGAAATTTAGCGATGAAGCTTAGCGCTCATTTTCGTAGCGGCCGTCCCTCTTTCTTTAAAATTAGGCAAGTCAATTGTTAAGCCCATTAACGCTTCTTTTTTCATAAACTCCATCACATTTGCTATAATTTCTCTTCACTTCCCATCAATTTTTTTGCCTCCCATCTTGAGATAATTACACAAAATATACTATAAAATTAAATTACTATAAATTAATAAGCATAAAAAAAGAAACTACCATAAATCAACTTACCGATATCTATTGAGTAACACGAGGTAATCACAATCACACTACACTAATATAAAATGTTCAATAATTAATAATAAATGATAATTAACTACTACTAATAACTAAAGAAAAAATCAAACTAAAATATTCACTAAAAAGAACGCAAATAACTATAAAATAGAATTAATCAGTAATTCACTAAATATCCAAAATATACATGAATATAGGTTATAAAGTGTTAATTAGTTTTGACGTAGAAGTTTTACTACTTTAGGCGCTAAAAATTGAACGACACTGAAATTGTTTGTGCGATCACAACTACCCTATTTTACTAAAATGAACTGATCCAAACCAAAAATCGTTTCTGCGCACGTCAGCTGTGAATGATTTATTATGTACTTCTTTAAGTAATTCTAGTCTACTAGGTTTACTTTGCAATATTTGGGTTTCTATTTAGGTTTATTGGTCTATTCTGCTTAATATCTATTGTTTCTTTATAGTCTTTAAAAGCCAGGTAGAGCACTTTAAGTTATGTTTTTAAAATAAAAAACATATTAGCGCTGGTTGTCTGTCTACCCTGAGTTTCTTGTTTGCACCCTATGTTCTGCTGTGACGTCATGTATTGTTCATGAATGAACAGCAACAGCAAATACATATGATCAATGCTCACTACATTATAATTAAATTAGTGTAAAGCTTTTTTCTACATTTCGTAATTATTAAATAAAATAAAATTTGATGTGAAATAATACATGTGAAATGTATGTATGTATGTGTGAAACAAACGTTCACCACAATTGAACGTTTATCAAGTTGGCAAAGTCTATGAAAATTAATTCTGGCTATTTTGTATATATTTTTTTTAATTAGGTTTAATTGGAATAGCAGTGGTCGTAGAAAAAGTATAGTATTATACCCGTTGAAGATCATTTTTTGAATCTCGCGAACATTACTAAACTCGGCTTCGACTCGTTTAGTAAACTGTTCTCTCGATTTCAGAAAATGCTATTTTCATCACTCATGTAATAATATGCCATATTTGTATTGTCATATTGTGGTACCATTTAAAAGTGTCAGTCAAAGATATCAAAAATGCTGCAGTCAAATTTTTTGTCAGTGAAATTTGGGAAATAAATTCATGAATTTATTTCACGTAACTTGAATGGTTTCAGGTAACACTAGCTTCTGTTATTAGTAATGCCAAATAACAATGAAACTAATCTTTTTATATATTATATTCGCAAACCATTAAAAGTTATGCTAAGTAACTATTCAAGGAAATACAAGTATCGGGTAAATCAACTAAACTATTACTATGATTTGATAAATTATTAGTATTATAAAACTTACATACACGTAGCATATTATACTTATCGAGGTAACCATTCGATAAATTCATGGATCATCGTGCTAAATCAAGGTAAGTAGATGAGGAGGTAGGGCACACGACGCATTCCGAAATTTGACTAAATTTAAATTTCGAAGTCATCTGGAATTCGCCTAGTGCAAGTATCCGACACATGTTCCAATTGATATTTATATTTATCAGAGTAGATATACAACAGCAGAACAAGGCCACTGGTTACAAATTTCGCCACCGGACGGCGCCACAATCGCGGGGGGCCATTTTGATGTCATTGAGTTTCATGTGTTGTCCGCTAGGTGGCGCTGTGTGTAAATTTTCATTTTTCAATTTTCATGTTAGATGGCGCATTATGTGTCAATTGTCACTGTCATATTTTTGCATTTTGTGGGTCAATTATCAGTGTCATATCTTTTTGCGTCAATGAAATGTCATATTTATTTTTGGAATGTGGCGCCAAGTTTTAATGTGTTTTCCAACGTATCTTTTGATAAAATCTTTGAAGTTTGATGTTGTGTGGATAGATGTCGGTAGCATCGGATATTGTCAAGAATTTGAAAAAAGGTGAAGGCTTGTGAGGCGTGCTTACCACATGGATAAGTATAAAGATGCCGTCGGGGCGCAGTCATAATAGGCGTCCTTACACCTATCCTTAATGTGGTAAAGCACACCTCGTGAATGCAGCAGTAAAGCGGAGGAGTAAAGGAAAAGGAAAAGGAAAAGAACAGAGAGAGAGAAACAAATGATCTTTAAAATAAAATTTTTAGATGTGAATAGGAATCGAACTTAAACTATACCTCAATAAACTTTTATTGAGGTATAAGGACCTTACCACTGCACCACAAAGCCAACCGAAATCCATTATGTTGGGTTGAGTATATAAATTGAATTTTGGGTTGCGCCGAACAATAATCTGTATTTTTAATATAAAGAGATCTTTAACAGGATGTTATTTGAAAAGATTATAAGGGTGAAAATTTTTTCTATAAATGTTAATTTAACATAATCTGGATTAAATCTAAATTAACATATTTAGCCATATGAAAATGGCTATAAAATCAACTTTTATAAAATTAATATAAAATGTGATAAAGTCAATTAAATTTAGCCTATGAATTAAGGGGACGACATGATGTGTATTGATGAATATTATGTTTACCAAATCAGATTCTGTTAAGCATATATAGTTTTTTCCTGTCTAGTAATTTGAATCATTTTTAATTTCTCATTATCATTACCTGTTATGACTATATTCTTACAACAAATAAAATGTAAATAGTCTAATTCCATTGTACTAAAATATATATGACGAATCCACTACATATTTAAAATCAGTGCTTCCAATTCAAATTCTTCCAATTCGAGGGTATCATTTAACTTTATAAAAGGTCTAATGTTTAGTCGATCATCAATCATTCAGTTATGGTAGAAAATCTCGTATATCCAATACATATTAGTGTTTCCTATTCAAATGCTTCAAAATAAGAGGGCATTATTTAATTTTACAAAAGACCTAATGTTTAGCAGAACATCAATCATTCTTTATTGTGTTTAATAATAATAAAGGTTTTGCTTCATGACAAACCCATGTTTATCAATTTGAACAGCACTTAAAACACATTTCTCTTAAGGAATTTTAGAATACGTGGAATAATAATCTGTATTTTTAATATAAAATCACCCCAACTCTTTAACAGGATGTTAGTTGTATTAAAGGATTATAAGGATGAAAAATGTTTCTAGAAATGTTATAATCTGTATTGCATATTTAGCAAAATATAAAATCAGACCGATTTTCTCTTCAAGATTCAAAGGATTTCTTAATAAAGGGACTATGAATTTTGCTGGTGGTGGTACCTGCATCAGGTATTTAAGCCGTATGCTCATAGTAATGTTATAGTACTATGTATAATACATACAATATAGTAATGTATAATACAAAGATTTAAATTTCTGGTTGCTTGTAATATTGTAAAGTTAATAGTATTGTTTTCAATTGTATAAGTGTGTATATAGTGATCATGGAAAGTGCAATTAATTTAAGCAGTGATATAGTAAATATACTTTCAAAAGTTGTACCATTGTTACAAGAAAGTTCCAGTCCAGAAAGCAGCACATGGATCAGGAGAATCAACAAAAGTATCCCAGACATCATGAAAATCATGTGCAAGAAGCAACCAGTAAAAGTTTGTAATAAGCTTTCTACTAATTTAAGTCACTTACGAGGATTTCGTCTTACATAAAAAAATAATAATTACCAGACTCACACTGTTGGTAATTTTCGAGCTTCTAAGAGAAGTAATAGAATAATTTGGGACGATCTAAAATCTGCATTCAACAACCGTATCCGAACAGGCATCATTTATAACATAAACCACTCAGATGCCACAGAATTTTTAAAAGATTCATTTGAACTTTTTAAGAGACGTATAAATAATATATTAAAATCAATGAATGTACTTAAAGTAAACACCTGTTTATGCGCTCAATATATCACCATCAAAGAAAATATAGAAATTTTGGAATATAAGTATTTTCATACCAGAAATGGAAAAATTGATAGTGGCACGGATTTAGTAAACTGGCTTC
Source organism: Platypus cylindrus (assembly GCA_949748235.1). Classification (NCBI taxonomy): domain Eukaryota; kingdom Metazoa; phylum Arthropoda; class Insecta; order Coleoptera; family Curculionidae; genus Platypus; species Platypus cylindrus. Next base: position 39,309,148 of record OX456488.1, read on the forward strand.
CAAATAACGTCATTGACCAAATACTACATAAAATGGGTGAATTTCAAGAACGTGATAGTGGTGGGGCCCTGAAGGCAATAGTTAATTTACAAATCTATGGAAAGTGCTGATTTACGATCCTTTAATGTGAATATTATAGACATAACTAACATTAGACTGTACTATGGCTTGCTATTATATAAAAACTCAATACATAAATGACCACAATTATTAGAATTAAATTTTTGGAATCGACTTCTATTGTAGATTATGTTACTTGATTCACCGAAATATTTTACAAGTTCATTGGTAGTTTCAAATTACCGAAACTATCGAAATAATTGTTAGTATTACCTTGCTTTATATACGCCACCCGATGAGTGCCTATATTGGCCTTCAAATCTAAATTAACAATACCACTTTCATTATAACGTATATATTTGGGTAATGTATCACGCATAAAGACACCTCTAAAATATGGCAATTATTTATACAATTCAATGTTTCATAATCATAAAGAGCTCTGTCAGGTAGATTCAGTGATTTTTTTTAAGTACAATCCATATCGTCTAAAATTTTTACGAAAAAACAATCCTGAACCTTTCTTGTCAATTTCAACATTGTTGCCATTATTCCCATTTATTTTCTTTTTTATATCTATTATATTTTTAGCTACAGTAGGCGCTCCACCAGCTAGAGTACCCATTTCTCCCAAGGCAGATAAAATATGCAACATTGGTAAAAACCCTCCAGATTTATGCTCAAATGGAATAACGCGTGGCAAACGGATATTTTTCTCCTACGAATAGCCAATTCATTTTCATCTCATATGAGTAATATTGACATTACTCATTCTCCAAGATATAACGCTATCACTAATACATGGGCCTTGGGTCCTAATAAAATTGCATTTGATAAAACTACTGACCTGTAATACTAGGTAGAGAACTATATACAGGTAGCAAGAGACTTTATAATTTATTATTTTATAAAGATCTTAAAAATTATACAAGTAAAGACCTCGAGGAATTTGATCGCATATTAGATGATACTAATCTAAACAGAAAGGGTTACTCTCCTCAAGGCAGAGCAGTTGGAGTCAGGAATCAGAAATATCGACATATTATTCGTCCATTGTTGATAAATCAAGGTGAAAGCTATAATATGGTCTATAATTCCAAGCCAATAGAATATGTTTATTGGGATGATGTTAATGAACTAGTTGATATATTACGATTGCTATTCGCATCGCAACAAGCAGGTAATTTTTCTCATAGTAATGAGATTGCGTCAATTATAGAAGAACTAAAAGTAGCAAAAGTTATATATTAATATATTACCAGTCATAAGTATTATTATTTAGTTAAACAACGGTGATGAGTATAGATAAGTTTGGGCGTTCGTCCGATAAATATTCACATTATCAGATTTCTTCCTCGCCTACTTCCTCATCATTATTTTCATTCACATATAATGGTGATTTAGATATTGGAGGTTTAAAAAGGAGGTTCATGTGGACCAATAATGAATTTGTATTTAATGCTACAGCAAGATGTGGCTAAAAGTGAAGAAAATAATAGACAGCGATTAACAGATATATCTAATAGAATTAATGATTTAACCAATACTTTTGAGACAAAAATTATAGAATTATCGGCATTATTTGATAGCAGTAGAGCTAAATCTAATAACACGATTGAAGATATAATTAAAACATTAGATAAGGTTCAGATGGATGTCTGATATCGCGACAACATAGAAAATCTTAATTATTCCAAAGCTGATAAACAACCAGGAACAACACGTCTGGACTGAACGTAGTTTGCTAAGATTCTAGACACCTGTTATTTAATATTTAAAGTGATAAAGCGCTAAATGGCATCGAATGAAAAACATCAAGTAGTTAATGAACTACATAAACCAATAAGACGGAATTTTTAGAGGAGACATACAATTATTAAAGGGTTAGACGATTTATGGAATGCAGATCTTGCTCAAATGGATACATATGCAAAAGAAAATAACCAGTTTAAATATTTTCTGCTTGTTATTGATTGTTTTTCTAAATATATTTGGGCCGAATCGCTAAAAAATAAATTTGGTGATTCGGTGGTGGAAGCGTTTTTTAAAATATTAACTACCTCAAGGCGTAGCCCTAAAAAGTTACAAACTGATCAAGGGAAAGAAATACAAAATTAATCACTATTCAACATATTCGCAAATGAAAGCAGCCATTGCTGAACGAACAATTCGTACTATAAAAGAACGACTGTATAAATATTGCAGTTTAAATGGAACGCACAAGTGGATTTCAATTTTACCAGTTATTGTCAAAAATTATAATGAAGCAAAACATAGTACAATTAAAATGAAGCCATGTCATGTTGTTGGTAAGACAATTGAGAAAAAGTTGTTGAATACAATCTATAACCATATCAAAGTCTTTCCAGAATCGATTTTAAATGTTGGCGATATGGTACGCATCAGTAAAGAAAAGCATGTTTTCGATAAAGTGTACACACCTAAGTGGACCACCGAACTATTTAACATTATCAAAATCAATTACACCAATCCTGTGACGTATTTGTTGGAAGATTTAAATAAACAGCCAATAAAGGGATCTTTCTATAGTTATGAATTGCAGAAGACAAAGCAACCAGATATCTATTTAGTTGAGAAAGTGTTAAAAAAAAAGGCAACATGGTATATGTAAAATGGCTTGGTTTTGACAATTCTCATAATAGCTGGATTCATAAGACAAATATACTAAAAAATAGTTGTTGTACAAAAACTGCGTAAACATGACGCCTTCTGAAAATAAATGCGTTTTAAGTGCTAATCAAATTGATAAAGATCTGTTTGAACTATTAGACAAGTTTGAACATGAAATTAGTGAAAAAAATGAAGAAAAAGCTTTATTATTAAATACAAGATTTTCTACAATAAGTAATAACATATTAATTGATGTTGGATTAAATATGTCCATGGACTTTAGGCCTTTTATAAAGTTAAATAATACCCTCGAATTGGAGGAATTTGAATGGCAAACACTGATTTTAAACATGTATTGGATTCCTTATATATATTTTAGTACAATGGAATTAGACTATTTACGTTTTATTTGTTGTAAGAATATAATCATAACGGATAATTATATAAATATATATATATATATATATATATATATGTATCGTAAAGCTTGTTAGTCTTTATCTTTTTTTTTTCCTTTTTTTCTTCTTTTTCTTTTTTTCTCTAGGCTTCTACGTTTTCGGTTCGCGTCACTGCGTCGCAAAACTTTCTCCATTCTTTCCTGTTGCTTGCCATCCTACTAGCTTCACTCATCGTTATTCTTCTTCTTTGTAATATCTTTTTTATTATGCCATTCCAGGTAGTTTCAGGTCTTCCCCTTTTTCTTTTCTGCCCAGGTCTAGCTTCCCATACCCTTCTCACTTGTCTTTCTTGTTCCATTCTTTTCAGGTGACCGCACCATGCCAACTGCCTCTTCTATATGTATTCGTGTATCGCCTCCTTTCCCAGTTCTTTACTTATTTCTTCATTCTTGATTCTTTCTCTCTTTGTCACTCCCTTTACTCTCCTCATTTTTACCGCTTGGACTTTACTTATTTCCTTTTTATCTGTTATCCATGTCTCACATCCAAATGTCAGTATTGGTCTTATTATTGTTTCATATACGTTTATTTTTGTTTTCCTTGTTATTTCTTTTTTCCCCACAGTCGTATTGCTGATACTGTAAAACACTTTCATTGCTTTTCCTACCCGGCTGTTAATTTCTACTTCTTGCTTTCCTGAACTAGATATTTCTACTCCCAAATATTTCCATTTCGTCGCTTGCTGCAATTTTACCTTATCTACCATGATTTTTATCTCGTGTTGTTCCCCAATTACCATTACTTTTGTTTTCTCTTTACACATCTCCATTCCTTTCTTTCTAAGTGTTTCATTCCATTTATTTATGCTTGTCTGCAGCTCTTTTTCGCTAGATGCTACCACCATTATATCGTCTGCGAATGCTCCACTCTTTACTTCAACTCTCTCCATATAATTCCATCCCACGTCAAGTCCTCTAGATCTTTCTTTCGCTTTCCTTATTATTTTGTCCATGTAAATATTAAATAATGTTGAACTTAGTCCTCCTCTCTGTCTCAGTCCGTCTTTCGTTTTAAATTTTTTTGATTGTCTGTTTTTGACTATCACGCTATTTGAGTTTTCTTCATATATTTTTTTTATTAAGCTAATCATTTTCCTGCTTATCTCTTTCTCTGACATCATCTTCCACAATCTATCTCTTATTACTTTATGAAATGCTTTTTTTAAATCTAAAAAACCCATGTATACATTTTTTTCCTTTTACTTGTTTTTTCCACTATCTGTTTAATCGTAAATATATGGTCTTGAAGGCTTCTTCCTTCCCTAAATCCTGACTGGGATTCGTCCAGAGTTTTCTCAATTTTACTTTTTACTCTCTCGTTTATCATCATTTCCAACACTTTCATATTTGTATTTAGTAGGGTAATTCCCCTGTAATTATTACAATCCTTCTTATCTCCTTTCTTAAAGATTGGTACTATCAGTGCATGCTGCCATTCTTTCGGTATTATTTGCTCTGTCCATACTTTGCTATATATGTCCAGCATTACCTGCCTTCCTTCTTCCCCCATATATTTTACCATTTCGGTCGTTACTGTGTCACTTCCTGGTGCTTTTCTATTCTTCAGTTGTTTTATGGCCTTTTCCAGATCCTCCAGATTAAATTCCTCTTCCTCGTCTTTGCTTTCATTTCTCTCTGTATTGACTACCTCTCTTGTATCGGTCCTCTCTATATTGTCTGACAGCAGCTCTTCAGCGTATTGCTTCCATCTTTCCATTATTTCATCTTCCTGCTTTAATATTTCTCCTTCTTTGTTATTTATATATGTATCAGTGTTGGTCTTTCCTTTTCTTATTGTTCTTAGTCTACTATAGGATATTTTTTTTCTCTCTGTAGCTTAGTTTTCTAATTTATTGCCGAATTCTGCCCATTCATTTCTTTTCGCCTCTAATACTAATTGCTTCACTATTTTCCTTTCCTCTTTGTAACACTGATACGTTTCTCTAGTTTTTTTTGTAGATATTCCTTCCATTTTTTCTTTTTTAATCTCACTCTTCTCTTGATCTCTTCTGCCCACCATGTCGTTTGTTTTATTTTCTTATTTCTTTTTATTTTTCCACACACTTCCGAGCTTGTTTGTAGTATCATCTTTTTAAATTCCTCCCAACTCCCTTCCAAACTTAATGTCTTCCATTTCTCATTTCTGCTCTCGATCATCCTCTTCATTTTTTCTCTATATTGCTTTGCCACCTCTCCGCCTTTTAGTCTATACGCTTTTATTTTCTCATATTCTATCTTATCTTCATTTCTCTCTTTCTTTTGTCTGATTTTAGTGGTTTCTTTATTTTTGATATAACCATATAATGATCACTTCCCACTTCCGGCCCTCTTGACACTATTACATCTACTATGTTCTTTCTATTTTCATTTCCTACTACTATGTAGTCTATTATTGATTTTTCATTTTTGCTGCTCATCTCTCTAGTATACTTGTGTATATCCTTGTGCTTATAATAGGTATTTGCTATAAACATATTGTTGATTCGACAAAACTCTATCAATCTTTTTCCGTTATCATTTAGCATTGATTCCTCATTCTGGCCCAATATTCCACTCTCTCCTGGTTTTCCCTTTCCCACTCTACTATTAAAATCTCCTGCAATGTATATTTCGCCTTTTGCTCTTTCTACCGTCTCGGCTAACATTTCTCTTTGTTCTTCTTTTTGTCGTCTTCATTTGGTCCATATACACTTATTATCGTTTTAATGCTCTCATTATCGTCCTTCATATTTATTGTCAATATCCTCTCTGAACACGCCTCCCATTCTTCTATATTGTGTGCCCATTCCTTTTTTATCATAGATGCGACTCCCTCAGCTGCTCTTTTCTCTGTTTCCACTCCGCTATATATAAATACACTTCCTTTCATCATTTTTTGCTATCCTCTCTCTTTTTTTTCGTTTCCGTTATTGTAAGTATGTCTATCTTATTTTCCGGAAACTCATCTTCTAGTTCTATTTCTTTTCCCTTTATGCTTAGTATATTCCTTGTTGCTAATCTCCATATTTCTTCCTTTTTTCTACTCATGGTTTTATGGGTAATTATAATGAGGAAATAAAAATGATTCAAATTACTAAACAGGAAAAGACTATATGCTTAACAGAATCTGATTTGGTTAACATAATATTCATCAGTACATATCATGTGGTTCCCTTAATTAATAGGCTAAATTTAGTTGACTTTTTATAATAATTTTATAAAAGCTTTTAAGGAATTGTTATCAGAATTAATTTATCCAGTAAGTGTAAAAAGTATAATAGATGAATATTGTAATTTATCATTTGATGAGCGGAGTTATTGTTTGAAAGAATTTATGTTAATAAATAAAGAAAAAATATTTGTTGACTTGAATAATTGAAAATTTATTATAATAGCAATAATACACATATTGTAATATACATTTTTAAAATATAAATCGTTTCATTTTCTTTTGACTATTTTAAATATATATTAGCAGGTTGAAATCTGGGAAATCTGGAAAAGTAATTATGGACTTTAGAAAGAAAAATCATGAAGATAATTTTAATTTTTTGACGTTTTGTATTACCTGAATTAACTGAAAGCAACTTCAAAGACCGAAGTCGAATTTAAATTATTAACTGCTGTTAATTCTTTAAAAATAATGCCCGGCAAAAAATGGTGCAAATTTTTCTTGAAAATTTCCGTTACTCGTAAGGGCAGAAACAGAATCTTATTATTTGGAAGATCCACTTGTACCGCTTCTCTATAATGGCTGTTTGAAATTTTAATTCCCATAATTGCATATTTTTGGTTTGGTACTAAATCCTGTAATTTTACTAACTCTTTTCGAACGTATTTAACAGAATTATTCAGAGCGTCTAAATCCATTTAAAAAAAATATATATATTAGTATGAGCAAAAAGATAAGAAGTATAAGATAATAATATAGTTACTTTCATTTTAATTTTTTTCTTAACCCTCTAACAAACACCAAAGAACAAATTCAGAATTATGTAGTTGAAATGAATACTATAACATTACTATGAGCATGCGGCTTAAATACCTGATGCAGGTACCACCAGCAAAAATCATAGTCCCTTTATTAAGAAATCCTTTAAATCTTTAAGAGAAAATCGGTCTGATTTTATATTTTGCTAAATATGCAATACAGATTATAACATTTCTAGAAACATTTTTCATCCTTATAATCGTTTAATACAACTAACATCCTGTTAAAGAGTTGGGGTGATTTTATATTAAAAATACAGATTATTATTCCACGCATTCTAAAATTGCTTAAGAGAAATGTGTTTTAAGTGCTGATCAAATTGATAAACATCTGTTTGTAGGTTTGTCATGAAGCAAAACCTTTATTATTATTAAACACAATAAAGAATGATTAATGTTCTGCTAAACATTAGGTCTTTTGTAAAATTAAATAATGCCCTCTTATTTTGAAGCATTTAAATAAGAAAACACTAATATATATTGGATATGCGAGATTTTCTACAATAACTGAATGATTGATGATCGACTAAACATTAGACCTTTTATAAAATTAAATAACGTCCTCGAATTGGAAGAATTTGAATTGGAAACACTGATTTTAAATATGTAGTGGATTCGTCATATATATTTTAGTACAATGGAATTAGACTATTTAAGTTTTATTTGTTGTAAGAATATAATCATAACAGGTAATAATAGTGAGGAATTAAAAATGATTCAAATTACTAGACAGGAAAAGACGATATGCTTAACAGAATCTGATTTGGTAAACATAATATTCATCAATACACATCATGTCGTTCTCTTAATTAATAGGCTACATTTAATTGACTTTATCACATTTTATAATAATTTTATAAAAGCTGATTTTTTAGCCATTTGCATATGGCTAAATATGTTAATTTAGATTTAATACAGATGATAATATTTATAGAAAAATTTTTCAGCCTTATAATCCTTTCAAATAACATCCTGTTACAGATCTCGGGCGATTTTATATTTTATGTTAAAAATACAGATTATTGTTCGGCACAACCCAAAATTCAATTTATATACTCACCCCAACATAATGGATGTCGGTTGGCTTTGTGGTGCAGTGGTAAGGTCCTTATACCCCCATAAAAGTTTATAGGTTCCATCCCTATTCAGATCTAAAAATTTTATTTTAAAGATCATCTGTATCTCTCTCTCTCTCTCTCCTTTTCCTTTACTCGTTTTACTGCTACAATCAGGAGGTGTGCTTACTACATTGAGGATAGATGTAAGGACGCTTATTATGACTGTGCCCCGATGGCATCTTTATACTATCCATGTGGTAAGCACGCCTCACAAGCCTTCACCTTATCCACACAACATCAAACTTCAAACATTGTATAAATGTTTGAATGTTTCCATATACCTTGGAAAACACATTGAAACTTGGCGCCACATTCCATAAATAAAAATAAAATCTCCATATTTCTTCATTTTTTCTTCTCATTGTTTTCTGCTCCTTTCACCACTTCTTTTTCAGTTTTTTGTTTGTTTCTTCTCTTCTTCCCAGCTTCCATAATCTATCCTATTTCTATATTGTTCCTCCTTTCGTTTGTGTATTTGTTGTGTGTATATCCACATCTGTAGCATACCTCCGTTTTTGTACAGTACTTGGCTACATGCCCATACCAGCAGCATTTATAGCAGATCGCGATCTTTACATATTCCTCTACTTGTTTTACAGTAAAATCTATCAATAATTTTCCTTTTTTTACCACGTACTTGAATATCTCCTTGTCAGCTTCTACTACCCAGTCCTCCACATATTGTTTACTGTACCTAAAAGCATTTTTTAAACTGCTCCCATTACTGTCTTCACCTCTCTAATCCCCACTATTTTCCTTATTTCTTCATTTTCTCTTAATATTTCTTTTACTATTTCTTCTATATTGCAGCAAATACTTATCATAAATATCATACTTATCAATACTTTAAATTCCTAATTGTTGCAACGATTGGATATTAAATATGAAAACATTTTATACATTTATATTTGATTTTTACAATGTTTACATAAAATGTTTCGGATGATGCATTGATTCAAACATGCAAATTTATGATTTTAATGTTTTCGAATATATCAAGGATGTACGCTTCGTGATGCCATGAATTGGATTTTTTGATTGGTTTAAAAACCGAAGCTCGTATGGTTCTACCTCCTCATCTAGTTACCTTATTGCTAAATTATTTATCGAGCATGAATACCTACCTGAATAATTTATTCACGGTGATATAAGCTCCTCAACTTGTTAATTGACATTCGACAAGTTTCTTATGCATATTTATGTAGTGCATTTAATTAAAAATTAATTTAATTAACAATATTTAGTTTATTAAATTAATTTAAGCAAAGTTTGTGGCGGATTAGTTACTTCCATTTTATGAAAGCAGACTTTAATGAGAAGCAGTGTATACTTAATGATCGCATCATCTCGACATGCCCCCACTGCATGCAGAGGCTGTTTCCAATAGTTCGAAACCGTCTTTAACAATATTTTGAAAAATACTGTACTAATTATAAGGCTTCATATATCTACAGATGTGTTTTCCGAAAAAGGATATTATAAGCTAGTCTGCTAGTCGTTACCAGGCAGATACAATGTGGCTAGGTGATGCACTTTTCTGGACTAATCGCTTATATTGCGGTTAATGATGTGTAAAATGAAAAAAACTGTGACAGATTTAGAAAAAAATTGTTGGTCCCTATTTCAATAGTCACTTATACAGGATAATAATGTAATGCCTTAAATTTCATTATGCGAACTCCAATTCTAACTCCGAACTATATTATATATATACTATACACAATATATATAGTATATTGTATTAGTATAGGTCAATTTGTACATCTGTAGATGTTAGAGAATATAACAAAACTTTTAAATATTTCAGTTTTGTCAGAATTGCCCTAGAAAATAATTCTCGGTGTAGACTTTGTGAAATCTAATTGGATAAACTAATATCAGGAAAATTAGAATTAGAATTATTAATGAATACATTAAGCTGTTGCGGTGTGGCCGAACATAATACTGAATTGAAACCAGGTACGAAACCAATTGACCAACACTACTTTTCTGTTAACCTATTTATACAAAAGATTATCGATGAATCTTTGAATGAAATGCTCGAAATAGGCGTAGTAGAACTTTCGCATAGTTCGTGGTCCAATCCTACCTGTTTAGCTAAACAGAAAGATGACATCTATAGGCTGTGTTTAGATTTTCGACAGTTGAATAAGGTGGCAAAGAACGATGCTTATATTTTGTTTACAAAATATTCACAATGATGTTAAAAATAAAATAAAAGCATCTCGCGAATGAACTGCTAACAATTGTAACTTAACGCCAAGTCATCGCCTACGAATGATTTTGTCGGTTAACAAGTTTGACGAAAGGACCAATCTCCGATGCCGTAAATCACGGCATTTTAGTGATTTTAGTAAAAAATTGGTTCATGGGTGTGTTGGACCTTTTATCATTAAACAAAAAACAAGATACCTTAGATCTTTGTATCCTAAATTTACCTAATGTACCTAAATTTTGTTAGAAACAAGATAAGTTAGGTTAGGTTAACATCTATTGTTTCAAATATTCTATTTTTTAGATAATGTTATTTATCATTTAAAAATTATAAGTACTTACTTATAGGTAAGGTTCTATTAAAAAAGGTTTCTTTAAAAAAGGAAACTATTAGTTTTTTTTTTATTTAATTGCTTTCTTGTACTAATAATTTGTTATTTTATTATTATATATATATAATAATATATATATAATATACATATATATATATTATATATATATATATAATATATAATATATAATATATAATATACATAAAAAAAATTTTTATTTTAATATTCACTACGGAAGGAGTCAAAGAGAGTTACTCTAATTAGATCACGCGTCATACATAAACTTGAAAAAAAATACCAGTTTCTAGGTAATCTTTTTAGAAACAAATACAGCCGCCATTTTTTCCCCGCCTTAGCAGGAAAGTATATTATCAGCCCCTTCTTCTTCTTAGCAAAGAATAGCTTTGAAACTTTTTAAATACCAATAATAAATGTATTACATATACGATTTGCATATGCGAAACTTTTTTTCCTGTTCCATTTAAACGTCAGTTAATCCTTTTGTTTAAAGGCGCGGCATTCGTTTATGTAGTTTCGGTTTATCCCCATTTCAGTAGTTGAGACCTGACCGTTTCAATACAGCTCTATTGCGTGCGTCTAGTCCGAGCATTGCATTCAATTGCGATTCTATACTTAGCGACTTTTATAAAATTTTAATTGTGACCAGTCGCAATTGTTCACGCAGGCTAATTTGCAAAATTAAAATCTATTTACAAATATCGTTATCTCCTGATACAAATCAATGCTGTTACGTTCCACATGATGCGTGTGGACTGCGAAGCTATCTTACCGATACACGAAACGACAATGTGTTCAATATTGCACGCGTTGATATTTACGCGTTCATTACTTGTCTGTATTACTTACCTTTAAATTGAAAGTTAATGATAGTTAATTTTCTTGCTTCTAGAATGTTAGGAATGTAGTGATTAGTGACCGATTGTGAATAAAATATATACCCATAGTTCTACAGTGTCAATAATTGTTACTTGCTTGTTTATTTTGTATATGCAATTTGAGCTTTTTTAGTTGTAAATAAGTTATTTTGAACTGGTTTACCGTTTTATTCCCAACCTTTTCAGTCTACGGAATGTAAAAAGTGCTACAATATCATGTCTAATAAGTAGCATTGTCAGTCAATAATTTCAGGGAGCAAAATGATAAATAAAATCACTACTGAATATAATATGAATCCAGTTTTAAATAGTAGAATTCATAATTTCAGCTCTGGCAGAAGAGATAAAAAACTTTATCAAATTGTTGCATTATCAGAAGAACCAATAAATGGTTAAGTAATAGTTCTACTGGAATTTACGAATGTATCTGAAATTTTTCCAACTAAAAGTCAACCACAATTCAGAGAACACATCTTAAGATACACGAAGCTGATTAGATTCCTTAGCATTCTTAATATCTATACACTAACTTGTTGCACGTGGTCTTTTACTCCAAGATACTGTTTGTAACTCATAGAAATGCCACTATTCTTCCATTTGTCATACATTGCTTTCTTTGCTGGATTGGTTAATGTTTCTTTAGCTTCCTAAATAGAAATATTTTAATGTTGAGTTTATATTCCTAAAAATATTGAATACTGTTATAATGCAGTAAAACCTCTCGATAACGTTCACCCGAAATGGCAGCCTGAGTGACCGTTATAAGTAGGTGACTAGCATCGAGAAGGTTGCATTATTTTGCAACCTAGGTGCTATGAAACATATTTCTTTACTTGAGAGGTAATTAAAATTCAAACAGTAAACAATCTAGCCTAAAATAGTATATTATTACACAAAATAGCATTTTCTGCAATTGAGAGAACAGTTTACTAAACGAGCCGAGATTAGTAATGTTCGCGAGATTCAGAAAATGATTTTCAACGAGTATAATACTATACTTTTTCTACGACCACCGTTATTAAAATTAAATCTAATTAAAGAAATAAATACAAAATAGCCAGATTTAAATTTCCTAGACATTGCCAACTTGGTATTTCGTTAAATTTATTTATTTCACTTTAAATTATATTTTATTTAGTAATTACAAAAATAGACTACTTTACTAGAAAAAATTAACAGTAATTATAATGCAGTGACTATTGATCATATGTATTTGCAGTTGCTGAAGATTGTTGGGCAACCAAAAATTAAATACATAATTAAACATTTATTCAAATTTTGAAAATTGAAGAAATATTTCCCATTTCATGATACATTATACACCATTCTTTATATTTATTATTTGTGTGTTTCAATTATATTTTAGCTTGATAAAAATAATTTTATTTTTTTGCATGTAATACAATCAGTTTCGGTTTTAAAATCAAGGAAGGCGCTGCCCAGCGCCATATGTTATGTTATATTTTACATATGTGAAATTTATTAATGTGAAATCCCGAAGGCTTTTAAATGTTTAATTTTTGCTTAAAAAAAAAGAAATGTTTACATTTTGATGCTAAATCATGTTTTCCCATTATTATTTTAATAATTCAATCATTATATATGTATATATGTAAATGGATCTATTTGATTTACTAATGATTTACTTTCGTCGCAAGTGACGAAAGTCAATCATTTTTATATGGTCGTAGAAAATTATTATTTAAAATTTTATCGGACATTATAACATGATCCTACAATAGCCTAGTATATATATACAGTAAAACCTCTCCGTAACGATCACTCAAAATGTTAGCCCAAGTGGCCATTATAAGGAGGTGACGGACACCGGAAAGGTATCCAAATATTAGCAACATGACTGGTACAACACATTTTTATTTACCTCAGTAGTGAATAAAATTAAAAAACAAAAAAAAACTGGTCAAAAAATAGTATATTATTACACGAGTGATGATAATAAGATTTTCTGCAATTAAGAGAACAGCTTACTCACGAGGTGACCGTTCAACTTTTCGGCATCGAATTAGACAAAGTATACATTTCGACACCCGAACGCGATTTGGGTGCCGAAAAGTAGAAGTTTTTAGCACGCAATTTAGTGACTTACAATAACGTAATTTTGTTGTTTTAATTGTTAGATTATATCATCTTCATCTTCTAAACTCACTTAATACCACAAAACCTACTTTCAGCACAACGCGTGTGAAATACCGATTTTTGATGCTCACTAAGTAATTCAAACTCGTTCGCACCAAAAACCAAGCGGTTTTTCACACTTGTATGCAAATATGCTGTGCCATTTCATGATATTTTATGAATCATATTTTGGATTTCAATGTGTTTTCAATTATTTTTTAGTTTGATTAAAACAATTTTAATTTTTTGCATTTAATACAGTCAGTTTCGGTTTTAAAATCACGAACGCGGTGGTCAGCGCGTTCGTTGATTAATGTGAAATCCTGAAATCTGTCAAATGCTAATTTTTTGCTTTTAGAAAAGAGAAATCATTATATTTCGATGCTAAATCATGTTTTCTTATGATACGCGACTGTATGTAGCGATGTTTGCTTTCAGGCTTCACTTTTGATTTGTTTTTAAACTTTAACGTATAATTTAAACTTATACTTTGTAAATATAATCTACAATTTAAAGATAAGATAAAATAGATAAAAAATAATAAATTTAAAGAATAGAAATTTTGCCACGTTGCCAATTTTCTATTCTTTGGAATTTTCCGCTATAATTGTAAAATTCACTTATGATTAGTGACAATTAGATAAGAAATTATGAATTTAGAAACGAGAAATTTAGCGACGTTGCTAATATTCAATTTTTATAATTTTAGGTTAAAATTGTGGAATTCACTTATGATTAGTGGTAATTAGATAAAAAAGTATGAATGAAAAATGAAAATGTATGAAAAAACGTATCTTTTTAGAAAGATCTTCGAATAGTACCTTAGTAGTACTAAGAAATCTAATTAACTTATACGCGCTTTCTCTCTTTTACGAAATCAACAAAAAGCACTATGGTTTTTATATCAAAAAAGCAAATTTGTAAGGAATTTACAACATATTCCCTGCTTTAAAGGTTACAGCTTTAATAGACCGAAAATTTACTTAAACTAAATATTTTACATATTAACTTGCGAATACAAATTATACATGTACGCATTTCATCAAATATAACTTCAATTATGAACCTCTCACAGGATGTAATTTAATATTGACTAATGATAAAGGAGCTTATTAGTATCTTATAGTTAAAATTAGTGATATAATCCTTCATTTTGCTGACCGCAAAATAATTAGTAACATTTGTCTTTGTTATTGCTGATATTTTCATGTTGTTTTAGTACTTATTATGCAAGAGAAGGTACGTAATCGATTGATTTTTATTTCTATTATCTATATTTTATATGTCAGTTTTCTGCTAAGAATCTTTATAGGCTATACAGAATCTGTATAGGTTAGAAGTCAGCCTATGGTCACACAGAGAGTTATCTAATTTTACGTATAATCCGAAGAATCTAGATTCATCAAATTCTAGTTTGTTCTTCCAATTATGAGTGAAAGAAGGTATTGTATATCATTCAACTGATGAAGGTGCGGAAGGTATTTTACTAAAATGCTTTGAAGAATCGGATAGTTATGGTGTACGTGATAAAGATGTTGAGGCCTATTCAGATCATAACAATAAAGAAGATTTCACGGACAGAATATGACCCCGAAAATATATCTGAAGTAGAATCTTCAACTAACCATAACAATGGTCAACACCAAAATTTTTATGTGTAAGTTTCTATTTTCCTGTTTTCAATAAAAAGATCTAATATATTTATATGATAATGCAGGTCCAAAAATAACCTTGAACAATGGTATTTAGAGCCACACAAACAAATAACTGGGCGACAATCACAACGAAATATTATGCATTAAGAAAATAGCCTAAAAGACATGTTAAGCGAAACATAAATACAATTAGTAGTAGTTTCAGCTTATTACTTAGGGATAGTATAGTAAACCACACCATCCATTGGTCTAATGCAGAAGGTTTACTGAAGCATGGAGATTCATGGAAAAGTTGGATACCAATGAGTTTCTACGCTTTGTTGAATTATTGATATTAGCAGTAGTTTATAAATCCCATAATGAAGGAATATCAAATCTGTGGAATGTAGAAGATGTCAGGCCTATTTTCAATAAAACGATGAGCAGAAATCGTTTCACCATAATTTCGCAATGTCTGCGAATTGATAATGCTAACGCGGGAAGCAGCAATTGAGATGGTGACCAATTATCGCTGATTAGAACACTATTTGAATTATGAGTACCAACGCTTCAAGATGCTTACATACCCCACGAAAATGTTACTATTGACGAGCAGCTGCTTGCTTTCCGTGGTCATTGCCCCGTCAAGCAGTATACACCCTCTAAAATATGCCAAAATTTTTAGAATTTTTATGCCAAAGTATGGCATTATATGCTTTACAGTGCGAAGTATATATATATGTAAATCTGGAAATCAACGCGAACGAAATCAAAGCAAGCGAGTAGTCTTAGATCTGATAGCGGTATTGAAAATGTCACGAAGAAATGGCACCACGGTCTTTTTTTATAAGGCTTGACCTTGTAAGAGAATTGGAAAGTAAAGGTTTGACATGCTTGGTACCATTAGCAGAAATGAAACCGAAATACCTAAGGAATTACTGACTATTCGAGACGGGATCTTTACTCAACAAAATTTTTTTACCAAAGTAAAGTGATGTTTGCCTCCCACTGTCCGAAGAAAGAAAAAATCGTTAAAATGCTATCACCTACGCATGACACGAGTGAAGTGTCTGACGGGGAAAAGAAAAAATCTGAAATAATTATTGACTATAATGAAACAAAATCAGGTGTAGATGGACAACCTGCTTAGAACATACACCGTAAAAAGACAAACAAGAAGATGGCATGTAACAATATTATATAATATAATAGACATTACTGCTCTGAACGTTTGTATTATATGGATCCATCTAAACGAAGACTGGAAGTCCAAAAAAGGTTATCAAAAAAAGAAATTTCTAAAGGAGCTAAGCAAAAATTAGTCGCTGCTGGAACAAGCGCAGTTTCATCAGTACAAATATCTTTGCAAGAAACAGGTGGCCTAAAACGTGGTAGATGCTGGATGCGTCCCAGAAGCTTAGACCGAAAGCATTCCAAGAAATGTCAAAATTGTCATCGATTTGTTTGTAATGAACATCACATAATTAGCTGTATTAAATGTAAAACAACCGCCACGTAACACAGTATTTATTTTGTCAACATTTCTTAATATAAATTAATAAAAAAAAGACCAAACGAATCTCTAATATTATTCTGTTTTATTATTTATGGTTGTACCTCTAACAATAATATTATTTTTAAGCAGTATAAGGGTTAAATCCAGTTCGGCGTTGGGTCGTAGCCGAAGAAAATACGGTTCAGTGCAATATAAAAAGAAAATAGTATTATCAAACCCTCAAACAAAGGTAGGTAGTGACAAGTACAAGTGTAGTGCCAATTTCAAACATGGAAACGGAAACAAGAGGTAGCCAGCAGCCCTTCAACAAGTGCAAAAATCACAGAAAGAAGCAAAGCAGTACCTATCAGCAAAAAAACTGGTACAGAAAGTAGAGTGCCAGAGATGTGAGAGTAGTGCCAACACTTAAAAAAACGTTGGCGTGTGTAAGTGAGCGAGAAAAGTGAAAGTGAAGTGCCAATTTCAAGCAGGAGTTTGGAAACGAGAAGTAGCCAGCAGTCTTTCAACAAATGCAATGTCGCGGAAGGAAGCAGAGCAGCAGCTATCGGAAGACGTAAACCGGTAAGTCAAGTTTAGGTGATTTGGAAAGTTTTAGTTGCTCGATGTTAAAAAGGAAATAATATAAATAATAATAGAAGAATCAAACAACCGCGCTGTAAGAAAATTAAATAAGGAAACGCGTGAAAATTATGTGAAGTTTCAAGAGGAAATTGATAGGACCAAGCAGCTACTAAAAGAAATATTGAGCGTGAGATTCTGTAAACTACTATTGATGGATATAAGTGGAGAATGGGCTGAAAGAGAGGGATTAGCTAGGCAGATTCTCTTAAGTAAATCACCAGTAGATACCTTGCATTCAGAAGGGCAATTCCTAAATCTTAAAGATCAATACGATACGATCGCTGAAGAGATAATGAAGTTATCTAAAAAAGGATCATTAAACAAAAAATATTTTTGTACTGTTTAGGTACTAGAAATAATATTTATGTGTGAACGAACCGTGAAATAAAAGTCATGAATTTCCTGAGACTTAGTTGTGTTAATTTATTTAGAAATTGTTACTGATGAATAATATGTTAGAAGACTTTAAGAACGAAGCTGATATCATAATTTTGATATAAAAATATGATTGGGCGAGAGCGAAAAACACCCACCAATTATTAAATCAATGATATGAAGATAGGTACCAACTACTGTTTATTAAATATTCGCCAGTGCTTTATTCAAAGATCGATTAACGAAAACTACTTCTTTCTTCACAGGTGGATATGAAGTAGACGAAACCTGAATAAACATTCATTCCCGAAGGTGAATAATTTGTTCATTTACACACATATTAGAGTACACGCATCTACTGTCTATATCTAATCGTTCTACATCTAAAAAATAAAAAAACTACATTCATATATATCTATTTGCGATTTTCATTCGTTCCAGCACAATTAGTTTTTTTCTCATGTTTTTTCCCTTCTTCTTTCTGGTACATTCCGATGAATGCGATCCCTTATCACTACACGAAGCCCCTATAAGAGACCCTTGTCAATCATTTTCAGTACCACTTAGCATGTTATACCCTAAATTGAGTGTATCATTAGTTATAATGATAATAATAATATTAAAGTTTGTTTGCGCCAACGACAGAAATCAGATTAGCAAGGTAAAAGATGCACCTAATCTATTTCTAAAAATTGTAAATATTAGTTATTTAATTAATTAATTCGCTAGAGTATTTCGAGTCCGATAAGGACAATTTACTTACGTTTTAATACATACATATCTTATCAGACGCACTATTTCTTTCACTAATATTATTTCTGTATGATTCTCAGTCACGTTGGTCGAGTTTACCTAGATTCTTCAATTTCTTTTGGGGAAAAGAATAATTAATACAAGCCACGTGTTGTACCATTAATAGATTAGCGTTCTATCCTTCAAAAAAGGGCTAATGGGTATAATTCCATAACTTACTCGATAGGATATGGACAAAAGACAGGATAGTAATTCTGTTTTACCTATAGCGAAAATAAACCTTTAAATGTTTTATTTTTAACAATATCGCTAATAATCTTTGCAATGTTTATTGCATCTAATTTCAACGCCATAAATGACAGCGATAGATCTGTCTCCCTTTTCAGATTATTTATGTTTGTCTCGCCGTAGATGGGATTGCGTTCGAAGCGCCGATCGACAAATCGATATATGCAATTCTGATAATTGTACATTATTTGTCATACATTATTTAAATGTCTTTCCAAATACATTGTTTTTGACAATTCTTACACCTTCCGACCAATTAAAATTCGGTAATTGAAACTCTTCCTACTTCCGGCGTTTTCAGCGAAACAGCCGTTCTAGAACATTCTAGCATGTTCCTTCTAAAAAACAGATAAAAGGAGTGACCAGTAGCCACAGGTTTGCCATTACTACATCAATTTTTCTATAGATAAAATCGTCGCGTTCATTTTTATTTTTAATTTTTCAACTTTCCAATCCATAATTTTCATAGTTAATTATTCTAATTAACTTCATCTTTCCAATAATTCATTTCTGGATGAATTATTGCTAAATTACTCTATTTTTTCTAACCAATATTCCGTTATAAAGTTTTCTGTTATATTCGCGTTATATTTCACGTTGACACCATATTGCAAATTTTGTACTTTTTACAGTAAATTCCCATATTTAACTATTACTCAACGAAGGAAAACGTTTTACATTCCTATCTGCACGTTTTACTATCCAATATTCGGACTTTCGAATATATTTGGTTTCTATCCAATTTTCCAATTATGTAGAAAAAACTACATAATTTCATGAATTAGCCTACCACCTTGCCTGGTAAGTTGAAATTCATTACTAATTTGTTGCAGTTATTGCACCAAATAATTAGTGGTATGCAGGTATTGCCTTAATCTGCATTACCATAATAAAGGTAACATTAAAGTACTGATTGTGTAATTGATAACTTGCTTTCTAATTTGGTAGCATGAAGATTAAACAAAAGACATTTTTTTTAAACTAGACATAACTAAAGTCAAATAGTTTTTATTGGCTTTAAAAACAATTATTTATATAATATATAAGTATTATGAAATAAAAGATTTTCCATACTCTCCTCTGATTGAAATTAGACGAAGAAAATTGAAATTAGAATTAAAAAATTAAATGTAAAGAAATAACTTCAAAATAGATTTGGCATTTTTTTAAATAAAAACTTTTTGTTTAAAAAAAATTTTCAATTTTACATCACATAACTTCTACAATTTTTTTAAAAATTTTAAAGTGTTTTTAAAAGGTATTCTTATGACTAAATAAACATCTTTTTCTCTTCTAAAATTAATTTTTCTTATTAATTTTTTTTATTCCAATTTCAAGACATAAGTAAAAAAATAAAAATAAACAAGCCTGATCTTCAATCATTTGCTATGTGAACAAGTCATTGAACGTTTTTTCCGTTGCGTCTCTCATGGCTGTTTCGATAACAGTTGTCTACCGTTGCCTGGCGCGAGCCGCCGCAGAGTACAGTGGATATCAAACGTTTTCTAGCCGTTTTTAAATGTTGCGCAATATTGTGAAATAATTAAAGTTGATTTTTCGAACAAAAGTTATTAAGAAAAGTTGTTTGTATTGATGTCAGGAGTATGTGGTTTAATTTTCTGACAATATTTCGCGAACACCCTGTATATAACCTAAACACCGTAATTAAAACACTAAAGCTTGAAGATAATTTTTATCCTGAAGTACTAATTAAAGGAAAATGTAAGTGTTGACAACACTAACTAATTCGTGAGTCTGCTTATCATTATATAGGTAAGAGACAGAATTTAGTTATATTTCCCGTAAATACGCCATGGTGAGTCCTTACTTTCACCATTCGAATGTGCCCATCCTGTCCAGGCACAACCACCACGACTCGTGCTCGGGGCCATTTCAAAGGAGGGGCAGCGGCATCACGAACTAATACTAGATAACCTAGTATATTAATGATTAACCTCAATTGTGGGCGTCACCTTCAGCCATTTAGTCTTATGTTGTAACTAGTTTAAGTAGTCAACGTGAAATCGTTTTCAACGTTGTTGCTTAATTTGGGTGCTTTTTTCCCACTGTGAGAGCCTATTGCTGGTAATGCCAACTATGTCTTTTACCGGAATAGCGGATAGATTAGAACCTATTAAGAAATGTTCCGGTATTAGGACGTCAAAGTGCGTCGGGTCATTTGACATCACACTTATTAGTCGGGATTTCAATATGGATTCGATTTAGGTTAATCATGTATTATTATTATTATATAATATTATATATTATATTATTATATAATACATGTATTATCATGTGTTATTATTAAGAGCTTCAAATGTCAGATGAGTGTCCCTACGATGCTACATAAGTGATACTTTACACTTTTGAGCGCCGCTTCCCATATTCCGCCCCAATGCGGCGACCATGCGGGAAAATACTTCAGAGTTACTTGATTATCATTTAAAAATTCCGTCAACTCGGAAGACTGTTTTGTGGTTCGAATTGACTCCTACAGCTCCTTTAATTGATTTCGAGCGTCAACAAAAGTTGTGGCGTTACATTTAGTACATACAGTTAGTACATAATTGACAGATAACCCAGTCGGGCGACGAACCTTTTTAAATCAGTCATAAAAGCTTCTGTGCTTAAATTCAAAAGTAACTCTAAATGTATTGCCTTAGTAGCCATGCAAATAAAAACGGCGAAGTACCCTTTAATAATTTAATAAGTATGGGACCTCCAAAATAGGTCCCAGTCGCATAGAACGGTTAATTGGAAACTACCCTTTCTGTGGGCAAATTTCCTATTATTGGTTGTATAGATTTAGCTCGGAATCTATAACACGTTACGCATGAATGAGTAACTTTTTTCGTTTGTTTAATACCGTTTAAGGGCCAGTGTTGAAGTCGAAGACTAGATAACACTGTATGCGGTCCAGCATGTAACAAACGGCTGTGCTCTTCTCCAATTAATAAATCAGTCCCTACACTTTTTGACGGTAATAAAATAGGGTGTATTTGTTGGTAACTCACTTCGGCTTTATCTAACCGACCACCTACTCGAAGTATATTGTTATAATCTAAAAACAGGTTTAACGAAAACAATTGATTATTAGAAATAGATTTATGATTCTTTATCTTTAAAGAAATAGAAGTGTTGAACGACTTTCACTATTGTTTGTTCCGCTAATTGCAATTCTTTTATACTTAGAGGACTTTCTTGATCCCTGAATTATTGATAAATTTTAAACAATAGGCAACTGTACTTTGAAGTCGACGAAAACGTGAAAATTCAGAAAAAACGTTTAATCCAAAAGTCATCAATGTTGAACAAAGTGAGAAATCTGTTGGCCTTTTTTCATCCAGCAGTTCCGTATTTTCCCATTTTGGCCTAAAATTAAACTGATTTAATTTTACATTAAAGTCACGTAGAAAACGCGGGCCATACCGCATTATATCACAAAATTTTAATTTATCAGGTACGATGCCCCGTGCGTTATTCTTGGAGTCTATCTGCGTCTATGTAAATGCTGACGCTAATTTTTGTATTGTTGATACTCTATTTGCTACGAAACATTGCCACCGCGAGGCAGGAGCTGCCAATCAATGTAGGACGATTCCGGAGTCTGTCCATAGGTTCACACTAGTAATGTCTATTTGATTTTGAAAAATAGTCAATATTTTTTACGCCAGATTTGCTACGATTACGGCACCGCAAAGATCGAGTGTTGGCAGGGTGATAACTTTAATTGGGCTCACGTTAGACCTTGACGTAATAAGTGGGACACGATACTGATTGATCTGTATACAATGCTCGCAAATAGACACAAGCCCCATAAAGTTTCAGACTTGCATAAGTAAATATGTGGAGCTTTAACCTAGCAATTTGACGATTTTTGAAACGAAGATTTCTCGGTATTTTTATTGTTTTAACTGTGCCCATTTGTTTAAATAAATTTATCCAACTTGAATGTGATTTTAAATCCAATTGATCATCCCAATATATCTTCAAACGCCATATGTCTTGCATAATGACATTTGCTAACGCGATTACTGGACCTAGGAACCCAATTGGGTCGATCACTATTCTAGACAATACATCCCCCTTGATAAAAATAGTTGACTTATCATCGTCAGGGATGGAAATAGCGAAGAATTCGTCGTCTGTTTCCCATCGGAACCCAAGACTTTATTAGATGCGTTATCAATTTTTCCAATAAATCTTTTTTTTTCCAACGTTTTCTATACCTTTCGAGAATTAGAGTACCACTTGTGCAACTGAAACCCTGCTGACCCTTATAACTCCATTAACTTGTTGCAAATGTTAATTAATTCGTTTTCGTTGTTGGTACCTATTAATATGTCATCGATATATGTTTGTTCTGGCAAAGCATTTGCAGCTAGTGGATATTTATTTTTTGCCGTGTTTGCTAACTCTGCTAGGCCGAATTGTAGCCACAAATGGAGCGAAGTTAGTACCGTAAGTTAGTGTCAACTATTCTAAGCATTTTAAATCGTCATTTGGGTTATCTCTCCAAAAATTGTTTTGTACATGGGCGTCTTTCGGATCGATACGAATTTGTCGACACATCTTTTTTATATCTGCAACCACCACATTATTATATTAGAGCCTGTCTACCATTTCTGGTGTAGGCTTGTTAGTCTTTTTTTTTCATTTTTGTCTTTCTTTCTCCAGGCTTATACGTTTTTGCTTCGCGTCACTGCGTCGCAAAACTTTCTCCATTCTTTCCTGTTGTTTGCCATCCTACTAGCTTCACTCATCGTTATTCTTCTTCTTTGTAATATCTTTTCTATTATGTCATCCCAGGTAGTTTCAGGTCTTCCCCTTTTTCTTTTCTGCCCAGGTCTAGCTTCCCATACCCTTCTCACTTGTCTTTCCTGTCCCATTCTTTTCAGATGGCCCCACCATCCCAACTGCCATTCTCCAATTCTCTATGTATTTGTGTATCGTCTCCATTCCTAGTTCTTTTCTTATTTCTTCATTCTTGATTCTTTCTCTCTTTGTCACTCCCTTTACTCTCCTCATGTATTTCATTTCTGCCGCTTGGACTTTACTTATTTCCATTTTATCTGTTATCCATGTCTCACATCCAAATGTCAGTATTGGTCTTATTATTGTTTTATAGACGTGTATTTTTGTTTTCCTTGTTATTTCTTTTTTCTCCACAATCGTATTGCTGATACTGTAAAACACTTTCATTGCTTTTCCTATTCGGCTGTTAATTTCTTCTTCTTGCTTTCCTGAACCAGTTATTCCTACTACCAAATATTTCCATTTCGACACTTGCTCCAATTTTACCTTATCTACCTTTTGTTTTCTCTTTACACATCTCCATTCCGTTCTCTCTAAGTGTTTCATTCCATTTATTTATGCTTGTCTGCAACTCTTTTTCGTTAGATGCTACCACCATTATATCGTCTGCGAATGCTCCAATCTTTACTTCAACTCTCTCCATATAATTCCATCCCACGTCAAGTTCTCTAGTTCTTTCTTTCACTTTCCTTATTATTGTAAATGTGAATGTAAATATTTATCATGTAAATATTAAACAATGTTGGACTTAGTCCTCCTCCCTGTCTTAGTCCGTCTTTCGTTTTAAATTTTTTTGATTGTCTGTTTTTGACTATCACGCTATTTGACTTTTTTTCATATATTTTTTTTATTAATCTAATCATTTTCCTGCTTATCTCTTTCTCTGCCATCATCTTCCACTATCTATCTCTTCTTACTTTATCAAATGCTTTTTTTAAATCTAAAAAACCCATGTATACGTTTTTTTTCCTTTTACTTGTTTTTAACGATTCAAATTTATAGCAATTATATAAAACAAATAAAAAAACAATTAATTACGTAATACGATGTAGACAAAAGATAATCTTTACCCAAATTTTCAACCTTATAACTAAATACTAATTTATAACTAATCTGGCGAGGCCAGATTAGGTTTGGTTTGTTTTGGTCTGTTGGATGTAGTAGAAATTCCGTTGAAAGTTAAGGACAAACCGTTGAGGTCATCGAAGTTGCAGGCAGCGGCTAGAGTTTTGCAACTTCAGTAGATATGGAATAAAAATAATAAACTACAAAACGAGTGCAAACGGTCCATCCAGGAATATTTTGACCTAGGACAAATTAATAACGGTCAAGATGAGTTAATTAAAGGGGATTATTAAAGAAAAACCATTGGGATGAGTACGATGTAGCTGTTGAAGCAATGTCGAAACACAAACAAGAATTAGCAGAAATACAGTAATAATTATATAATAATACTTATTATTATAATAATAATTTACATATTATTAATAATAATAATAGAGTAATACAAAATGTGAACAAAGATATTGAGCAGTTCCAAGACAAAGAATGTGAAGTGGAAGGGTGGAAGAAACGAGTTGGAGGAGAAGTATAAACATTGCGGGAAGAACTGGAGGCCAAGAATTCGATAATAAAAGAATTTGAAATGGAAATAGTCTAGTTACAAAAAATTCTTGGAAGCAATGGGGAAATGTTAAAAGAAGAAGTGGAAAGTCACAGACAAGAAAAAAATTATATCAGGCATTAAAGAGGTCTGAATCGAAAATCTGAAAATCCGGTACTGAATCTAGAAAAGCAAGGTTATAATAAAGTCGATTCAACACAAGAGAGTTAAGAACGAGAAATCAAGTTGACCAGTTACCAAATTCAACTCGATATGCAGAAAAATATCATGAATGGTGTACGACATGAAAATAAATTGTGCCAAGAACGTTTGCTAGATGAAAATGAGAAGAATGCAGCAAATCTGCTCGAAATTACCACATGCTAAAAAGTGGTGAAAAATCTAAAAGAAGTGATTCAGATAAACGAAGTGGAGATGTTTTATGTGTTTAGGCAATTAGAATCATTACAGATTGAGAAAGAAGGTGTAGCAGCGAAATTAACCGAAGGAATTAGAGTCGATCAGAAATCGGTTGCATTTTTGAGAAATAAACGAGATCATTTGCATAATCAAATAATCCATCTCCAACACGATCTGCGGGAATCAATGAAATTCATTAAAAATGAAAAACGATGTGTTAGAAATTGTCTAAGTTAATTACGAAGCGTGTAAGATTCATGCTCAAGATTTGTCAGGTAGGAAGGGAAAATTGACTATAACAAGATGATGCATCTACTGGCGCTGGAGGAAGTGGCAAGGAATTTCATAAATGAGACTACCCATGCACCACCGCATGTTTACTTATCCCATGGTTAGCAGGTGACTACGCCATGCTACACGCCCGCAGACAAAGGGTCGCCCACCAACCAATTGTCACTGCAGTTATACAGCAAGCATCATTATATCACAAGCGACCGAGACATCTGTGTCACATAGAAATGTCCAGGAAAAGATCTGGAGGCCAGCTACCGATCGCAATAAGCACGCCAACGCCAGTGAACAGTGACATATAGAGACATAAGTGTTCGATGTGCATTCAGGTGTAGAGACTGGCAAGGTGTTCAATGATGACCAATTTGTTTCAATATAGGAGATAAGGCCTAGTTAAGGGAGCCATAGGGGTAGCAAGGACATAACAGGCACTAGACAAGCTCTGGCTTACAGTTAATTACAAAATTATGTTACAATTAATATATATGACAAAAACAACGTATAACATAAAAAATTCATTGTCTACTTATAAGCAGAAAGTAATGTAGTGTAGTACACAATGTGTGTGTGTAGTAACGATTCAATAAGTATAATTGACGGTCTAGCATAATCACTCAAAAAATGCTTGTTACATAATTTTCGAATAAAATAAAACTCAAAATCGAGCTCCTATCTTACTATTAATTTCATTTTTGAACTTCAAAGTCTATAACATGTTTCGCCTTCTGGACATCTTCAGATAGACTGTACATTTTTGTAATTTTGTTGTGTAAATGATTTGTTGCTTATTATTGTATGAATATTTACATTATTATATTTAATTGATCAATCTTCAACGTTAAATTGTTGAATCTTTTTGGATTGTTTTACATTTTCTTTCTTTTTTTGAGAAAGAAAGAGATAAATATCAAGTTGGGAGCTAGATTTTGAATTTTATTTTACTCAAGAAAAAAAAAACAATTCAATGTTTACATTTTAACGATATTTACTTATATAAATAATAGGTACCACGAGTACACTCTAGAATAATCTCAATGACATGTATTTTTAATAAGTCAAATTATCTAGAACTGTTTGGACGGACACAGATTATTTAAATCGATAGGCCATAGATTAGTCAGAACCATTGAGAATATGCTAGGATGTGTATTTTATATAAAAAGGCCGCAATTTACGATTTCCGGATCAGTGTATCCATTGCTTAGATACGCGGCGTTTAAATAAATATTTGTATAAGGTTTCACTCGGCAAACCTATATATAAATAGTCTTTGTTATATTGTTCAAATAGTGTACTTGAATTGTGTTTTATAATTGTGTTGATTGTTCTGTGTTCCTCTTGAACACAGAAATAAGCGGAATTGAAAATAAACTGATGGAAAATTCTAAGGATTTAAAAAATGAAATCGGTGCTATTGAAAATAAATTGGAAAAATTAGACAAAAATTCCATAGATTTAAAAAATGAAATCGCCGTCATAGAAAATAAATTTGTTGAAGTTTCTAAATTTTCCAAGCAAAATTGGAAGCAAATGTGGATGAAGTAAGTAATCGGGCAGAAATAAACTAAAAGAAGTTGCAAGCAATAGAAAATATGGTTAGCCAACCTACAATTATTGAAACGATATGTGGGCGTAAGGCTTCAGCTGAAGAATGTACCAATGAAATTTGATGGAAAATCGTTATGGGCTAGTTCCTTGCTACAATTCGAGGCAGCCGCTCCTGCTAATGCATCACAAAAGGCCACCGCTTTAACACTAGCTTTGTACGGTGATGCTACCAATATTTTAAAAATTATTCTTCCAGCTTAACAAGGCGATTATGAACAACTAGTAAAATGTTTGGAAATACGTTATGGCCAGTCACATTTGGAGCAGATTTGTCTTCGTAAATTAAAAAATCGTCAACAGAAGTTTAATGAATCGCTGCAAGATTCGAAGCCGATATAGTTAGATTGGTTCCATTAGCGTATCCTGGTACACCAGAAAGTGTTATGGAGCGGCTGGCGGTCCAAGCTTTTATAAACGGCATTCGAGAGGCAGAAACGCGACAAGCATTGATACTGGCGCGATCCAACTCTTTAGTAGATGCTTTAGCTCGTGCGTTGGAATTTGAAACGGCTAGAGTAAGTAATCCAAATGTGGCCAGAATTCGGATTGTGGAAAAAGAAAAGGACACCGAACAGCAACGGAAGATCCAGTGCTGGAGATGTGGCAACTATGGGCACATCCGAAGTCGATGCACTGAGAAATATGCATCGCCTAAAGAATTGCCGGAAAACTAAATAGGATCGATGCCTTGGGGCGATCGTCGGCCGGTATTCGACAAGCCCCCAATGATATTGCAGTTGTCGCCTCCATAAGCCGCCAATCCAGTAGCATTTATCTAGATGGTTTTGTTAATGGTAAACCAGGGACATTGCTGTTGAATACAGGGGCGACAAAAACATTAATAAGGTCCGATATTAATACAAGTAAAATATTACCATCGAATTGACATTTGCGTACTGCTACTGGTCAAGCAGCTTCTGTACTAGGCGAAACAGATGTTTTCCTAACTATCCAGAATTCTTCTTTTAACATCGAGTTTTCGCAGCCGATAAAGAAGAAGAGTTTATTGTTGGAATGGACATCATGAACAGTAAAGGTTTTGGATTGGATTTTCAGCGAGGTATTTTAAAATTGGATAAAGAAGATGTACTACTACATTATCCAAAAGAAGAAACTATTGTGTGTAATGTTAGTTGACAATTTTACACTGTCCGAAAGAAGTGAACAGATTTTGAATGGTAATCTAAATTGCTGTTTTCGAGAAGGCAGTATTATGATGTTCGAGTATTATGTTCATGATGTTGAAATTGGTAAAGGAATTTTATTTGCAAAAGCGTTAGTATTATGCTATGGATATAGCTTATATAGCATTATAGCCATGAAGGAAATTTTTGTCAGAGTAATGAACTACTGTCCAATAATGTTGAAAGAAGGAACCATATTAGGCTACTGTTCACCAGAATCGTCCGTTGTTAGACAAATTGAAACGGAAGTCAACCAAAAATCAAAGATGCCGGTGGAATTAACAACACTACTATAAAGATCTTTGCAACAAATGCAACCTGATGGTAAAGATATATTGCGTGAACTCCTTCTGAAATATCAAGACATTTTCCACACAGAAAATCCATCAACTAACATCGTTCGCCTTAAAATAAACACTGGAAGTTCCAACCCAATTTGAAAACCTGCTAGAAGAGGTCACTTGCAGAACGAGAAAAAGCAGCAAAAATCATTACGGAGATGGAAAGGGATGGAGTAATCAAACAATCGAATAGTCTATGGGCATCACCTGTTGTATTGTTTAAAAAGAAAGATGGTTACACCCGAGTTGGTGTAGACTATCGGCAATTAAACAATGTAACCAAAAAGGGCAGCTATCCATTACCTAGGATAGACGACACGTTGCCACGTTATCAGAATCCAAAATATTTTCTACGTTATGAAGAGTGGTTATTGGCAAGTGGAATTATCCCCAGAAGATAAAGAAGAAATTGCTTTTACCATCGGTTTCGGATTATGGCAGTTTTCAGTTATGCCATTTGGACTTTGTTATGCACCTGGAACGTTTGAGAGATTGATGGAAACGGTGTTGAGAGGTCTTTCCTGGAAAACTCGTTTAGTATATCTGGACGATATAATTGTGGTAGGAAAGTCCTTTAACGAGGCTAGGACCCAAGTTCAGTACTTGGGTCCTATTGTTTCTAGTAAAGGCGTACCTGTCGCTAACGATCATAAGCATTGAAGAATGGCCGATACCGAAACATAAACATGAATTTCGAAGATTTCTAGGACTCTGCAACTATTATTGACGTTTTGTACCAGGATTTGCCAAGATTGCCAAACCACTAACTAAATTGACGGAAAATGGGCATTGGATACCGATGCAAGAAATGTTGGACCAGGAGCCGTTTCATCTCAAAATCAAGATGGAGAAGCAAGAGTAATTGGTTATTACAGTAAGACTTCATCCAAACCAAAACGCAACTATTGTGTTACCTGAAGAGATCTTTTGGCAGTCATCAGGGCAGTATAACATTTTTATAAGTACATGTATGGGAAGAAATTTCCACTGAGAACCGACCCTGCTGCATTAAAATGGCTTCTTCAGTTCAAAAACCTAGAAGGCCATGTAGCTAGATGGATAGAATGACTTCAAGAATTCGACTTCGAAATTGAGCATCGAGCTGGTGCTGTTCATCGTAATGCTGACGCCTTATCAAGAAGGCTTTATCAAGAAGTCAATCAAACCGCGATGGCCCAGTGGGACTCACTTTTCTTAGATAACGGTCTTCTGAAGCGTGTTCTTGTGGATCCAGAAGGCAGAGAAGAAAGAAAACAGGTGGTAATACCTCGTTGTAGAGTATCGGAGGTATTGGAAAACATTCATGGTGGTACTTCTGGAGGAAACCTGGGGATGACCAAGGCATTGAGGAAGATTAAAGACCGATTTTACTGGTTGAATTTTCGGCAAGATGTAGAGAACTGGTGCAAGTATTGCACTACATGCGCTGCTAGTAATGGCCCTCAAAAGCGACTTAAGGCTGCTATGCGACAGTACAATGTAGGCAGTCCTTTCGAGCGAATTGTTACAAGACATTCGAAAAGTAGCAATGTCCAAATTAGTCAGCAGTTTCGATGTACTGGATTGGAGAATAGTGCGGAACATGTTGGGCGTGATATTCAAGGACACCGGCATAAAAATTTTGGTACGCTGCTATAACCCGATGAGATGGCCAATAAAAAGACCATCAACTGTTACTTCCATCAAACATCAACCTGTTCGAAAGGATCAGCCTGCCCATATCGGCAAGAAGTAAAGACAACTTTCGGGGCGAAAGGATTTGTAAGAATGCGGCAGTGTAACGATATTTACTAACATAAATAATAGCGACTTATATTTAATAAATTAATTAACCGCAATTTTGCTGAAGCCTTTATTTCTTCAGGCCTACACAATAAAGCAAAAAAAGAACAGACACAGAAAAGAAAAATGATGCAAAAAAAAAAACAAGAAGACATGTAATTTTATACTGACATAATCATTATAAAATTAAATCATTTTATTTCTTATTCATTTACTATTAAATCTATCTTACAAAAAATAAGACATTATTTTTAAATTTAAATTATTACTGCGATTCATGATTCGATTCTGAACAATGTTTCTTTACTTCTTGCATTGTTGCCAG
Source organism: Platypus cylindrus (assembly GCA_949748235.1). Taxonomy (NCBI): domain Eukaryota; kingdom Metazoa; phylum Arthropoda; class Insecta; order Coleoptera; family Curculionidae; genus Platypus; species Platypus cylindrus. Next base: position 39,340,517 of record OX456488.1, read on the forward strand.
CTGTGGTAAAAACACTGAGATAATAAAATGAGTTTACTCTTATAAAAGGAAAGCGTGCCGTATTGAATACAAAAATGCCCAACGTGGATCTTCACCGTTTTGAAAAAAATCGAGCAAAACTCTTCGTAGACAGTCGCTCATGCTGGCAACTCTGATTCTGATAGAAAAATTTTGTTTCTCTGTCGATGCAATACAATGGAGTCCATAGAACTATGCCATTAAGAATAATAATAATAATAGATCTAGAAATAGTAGAAAAAAACTCTGGTAGTAGAAAAAAAAGAAAGTGAAAACAATCCAACGGCGTGATGCAGTGAAACATATCAGGCCCGCACTTAAAAGGAAGTCTTTGAAAAATGTTTCGAATTTTGACTAAAATTTTTTTTGGCGTTTTGAAAATTTTTTTCATGTATAATAGCTCACGTACCTGTGTACACGCTATTACAATATATGTCACAACTTGAGAAAGATCTTGTAGAATAACATTCTTTAAATTCCTATTCTAAAATACGGTTTTTTTAATTTTTGCAATTTTCGAAGTTGTTGCTTTACTATTGTCCAATATTGTAAATATATATCATGAATTATTGCAACTTAATGTTGATTTGAATAATTAAATTTAAAATAAACTCATATGAGAAATAATATAATGTACTTATACTCTGCTTAAGAATGAAATTGTAAATGCCTCTAAACTGGTGCTACTATTCTACTAATGGCGTCAGAATGCGGTACTCTGAATATATACTTACTTGACTTTGTTGGCGGTATCATTGCTCTCATGGGCAAATAACATTTTCTTGTTTTAAAGTAAAATCGTGCAGCAGATTACAATTAAAATTGCAGTAACGAATATTAGATATATGTTGTATATCTATATTCTAATATAGATATTAGACCACTGGTTCAAAATTTCGCCACCAGAGGGCGCCACAATCGCGGGGACCCATTTTGATGTCATTGAGTTTCATGTGTTGTTCGCTAGGTAGCGCTGTGTGTAAATTTTCATTTTTCAATTTTTATGTTAGATGGCGCTTTATGTGTCAATTGTCGCTGTCATATTTTTGCATTTGGTGTGTCAATTATTAGTGTCATATTTATTTTTGAAATGTGGTGCCAAGTTTCAATGTGTTTTCCAAGTATCTTTTGATGTAATGTTTGAAGTTTGATGTTGTGTGGATAGATGTCGGTAGCATCGGATATTGTCAAGAATTTGAAAAAAGGTGAAGGCTTGTGAGGCGTGCTTACCACATGGATAAGTATAAAGATGCCGTCGAGGCGCAGTCATAATAGGCGTCCTTACACCTATCCTTAATGTGGTAAAGCACACCTCGTGAATGCAGCAGTAAAGCGGAGGAGTAAAGGAAAAGTAGAGAGAGAGAGAGAGAGACAGATGATAGAGAAGATCTCTAAAATAAAATTTTTAGATGTGAATAGGAATCGAACCTATAAACTTTTATGGGGGTATACCTTACCACTGCACCACAAAGCCAACCGACATCCATTACGTTGGGTTGAGTATATAAATTGAATTTTGGGTTGTGCCGAACAATAATCTGTATTTTTAATATAAAGAGATTTTTAACAGGATGTTATTTCAAAAGATTATAAGGGTGAAAAATTTTTCTTTTCTAATTAATGATAAAATTGTCAGGGATCATAATCATTATAATGGCCATATACGTGGTCTAGCTCATGCAGCCTGTTACTTAAATTTTAAAAAATTATTTGTAGTACCTATAATTTGCCATAACCTTTCAAATTATGATAGTCATTTCCTAGTTAAAGAAATATGTAAAATGGGGACCATTACTTTATTACCAATAAATAAAGAAAAATACATTTCATTTACTCAGCATTATCCTAATAGTTCTGTTCGATATTGTTTCATAGATTCCTACAGATTTTTAAACATTTCACTGTCTGAATTAGTGTCAGTAGTATCACCCTACAAATAAATGAATTAAATATTCTAAACCATGAATTCCGTAATTTAGATGCGGAATTTTTTAAACTGCTATCTAGGAAATGTATTTTTTGCTTTGATTATGTAGATAATTTAAGTAAACTAAATGAAACGGAACTACCAGCTAAAGAATTATTTTATAATAAGCTGACTAAATCACATATAAGTGAGGCCGATTTTGATCATGCAAAAGTAATTTGGAAAAGATTCAATATTATTAATTTAGGCGAATATAGTGACTTATACTTGAAAACAGATGTTCTCTTGCTGGCTGATTGATTTGATGATAAACGTTATTTGATTGAAAACAGTACAGACACGCTTCTTTGGGGTCACTATAAAATTCAATCTAATTAACGACAATAGTAATGATATGTATATAATTTGTATCTCAAATGTGTGGTAGTACTACTAAACATCTATAAATTTATTCATTTGTAGCACAATACTTTTAAATAGATAATTATAAATATATTTTAGGAATCGGTATATAATATGTATGTATGGACTATCTCATTTTTTATGCGTAAAATTACTTTTACTTAAACCTGGTGTGTTTTACATAAATAAGAATTACGATTTGTTTGTGTCGTTTGTTATACTTAACATCACTATACAATGTACGCTACCAACTAAGCTGACCCTTTTCAAGTTCAAATAAGTTCAGATCTGTTGATAGACGAAGGCAAGAAAGTAGGTAAAATAAATAACTTATAGTTAGTAATACGCAAGTAATAAATTAAAATAACTAATTCCGTAATAAATTTATTATTTTCTATTATAAACTGATATAAAAATATAATAAATACAAAAACATTCAAATATATCGATTTAAAATAATTTCTTCACATATGAAACAGTTAAACTTATGTGTATGTAGAGGGCCATCAATTACATCGCAATCATCATCATCTTCATTTGTACGATGTCGCCAACAAGGCTTTCAATATTCTGATACCAATTCTTCTGGTAACTCTAATTGATTACTCAATATCTTTATAAAATAATCATGGAATTTGAGTGGATACTCAATGCTGTTAATCATATCTTTTAATTCTAAAATTTGATAAGTCGTTACCATGATTTCTTCTATTACCAATAAATTTAAAAGGACACTTTAAAAATAATGTTGTTGTTACTGCTGCCGCACAATAGAGTATCGACAAGATTGAATCGAGTTTCTGTATTGATGAAACAGATGAAATAAATATTGGAGGGAGGAATCTGTCTAAACTCTCCCACTCACTATCTTTAAACTCAGCATTTTTGTTTATAATTCGAATTTTGTATTTTGTTGAATTATTCGGAATGGTTGTAAACAAAACTGAGTCTGTAGGTTTTTCCATCTTACTCCAATTAGAAGGCCAATTATCATAAGTTGAATTGAGTAAAATATAAATTTGTTCTGCATTTTTCGGATTAATTACATATATTACATTATTAAAAATTGTAACTAAAAAAAGGAGAGTAAATCCAATCATGATCATCTGATTTGGATTACTTGAATCAATTGAAAATCACCTGTTTCGTATGCATATATATATATATATTATATAAATATATATATTTATTTATTTTTATTGAGGCAAAAACTTATACATCCAACTACTAAGTATAAAACAATTTACTAAACTATACATATACTACTTATCATTTAGATGTTCATACATTTTGGAATATCACGATTAAATTTAGATACACAATTAGTATTACTTAAAGTTTCAATATTTATAATTTTCGGTAGAAGTGATGTTGATGATGATCCGATTCTATTAGATTCACTGAATAATGTTTGTAAAAAGTCTTCCTTTTGATGGCCTTTAACATACACTATATCAAATCCATATAATTTCTTTATTATTAAATGTATATCATTGTATCTTATATGTCCTGATTCATGCAATAGTCCATGAATATTATGAATAGCATAATTTACATCTCTCCTTTCAGAAATGGTTAATATTGAGTAAGGTTTAGGCGCTTGAAATACATAATGACTATACTGCGATCCATGCATAATAGTTATTTCTTTAACATGGAATGCTCGTTCACCTTCATAATTATTTAAGACAAAGCCTTCCATGTCAACAATAGCAATTTTCATGGCTAATTAATTTTCCTAACTGTTTCACTGAGAGGTAAGTATTCTATCACCCACTCGTGAATAATGATACAATATGCTTTAGTGTCGGAAGCAAAACCTTCATGTGACTTTATTTCGAGCTTAACGTCAACTGTTGAAGATTTTATAGACTCATCTCTTCTTGAACAATCAATTACAAACAACGCATGTGTAAAAGAATTATCGTAGCTTAACAAGACTTGTTTGCATTCTAACAGAGATTGATTCATATAACTTCGATAAAAATCTGAATAATTACAGTATATATCTCCATAGTTATTTGAAGCAAAATTTATATTTGGCCTTTCAAATGGATAATAAAAAGGATTTAAAAGCAGCCTAATGCTAGAAATATTAGTATAATCAAATAAAGTATTATCACTAGTTATCTGATCTTTTCGGTTTTGCTGAAAAGCAACAATGACATACTGAGGACATTCTACATTAGTGGTAGTTTTCACATTCCATATCTCTTTTGTAGATCCCATATTCAGAGAAGGTAATTCATGATGACTCCATTGTCTGAATTGAATTAATATTGGTCGATCATGCTTTATCGATTTTAATAATTCCATTTTTATATAATCACACATCATATCATTGTTTTACAATCGCTGAGTACACCAAGTAAATGAGGTAGTGGTATTCGCATAAAGAATTCCTCTTTGCCACATGTTGATAATCTATTTGGGAAGCTTCAACTTCCTATAATTAAATGTTTTGCATCTTCTTCAGTATAACATAAGTATCCACGAATAAGACTAACAGTTCCCGGATCTTTAACATGTTCCACTTCCACACCATTCAATTCATACGTTACTGAATCAAATAAAAATGGTCCTGCATTATTAACTAGGCACACAGTTCCATCTCCTTTTGTCTTTTTCAATTTTCCTTTAATTACCAAAGCAGATTCGGCCATTAATAGCCAAACATTATTTCTATTTATTGTTATTTCAATTACATCACTGTTAGAAAATGACTTAATATAGGGAAGATATGTTCGATATTCCATATGTGTTATAGAATCATTATTCAATGGAGATTTATACAGGTTTAAAATTTGATCTGACGGCATATCCAATCGATTTCAAAAAAGTTGTGTTTAACTTTGACAATTTACCCCCCAACTTTCTAGCTGAACGGCGTTTTTTAACTGAATGTGTTTGCTTGTTAATAAATCGTTTTATACGATTTATTAACATTCCTATTACTATCACTATTAATTATTAAAACCATCTTTTTTTAATTCTAACCGAACGATAATTTCTTCCTCTCGAAAATTTACAAGGTTAAAATTCTGATCTAGTATTTTTAGTGAAATGGTAGATATCTCTTTTCCTACTCCTGGTAAATAAACCAAGTTTCGTGGAATTTCGCCTATAGAAAATCTAGGATTGGACGTGATGGGAAATTCGTATAACGTATGTGACGGTTTGTTGTTATAGTATGCACCACTTGTTATATTACTATTCACGTGAATCGTTCGGACTTTAACAATATTTACAGGATGATCAGATGAATGAACTATTGCACCTTGCAATATCTTTCGTGAGAATCCTAGTAGTTCTGCTAGCGAATTTTCTGTATTAAAGTCTATATCAAAATCACGATGAAAAATTTCACACTTTAAAGTATTATTATTAGGTCTCATGAAAAAAATATCTTCTTCTTTTTCATTTCCATTTAACTTGAAAGGTATCAATTGCTTCTTTAGATAATTATTAATATCTGTAATCTCATATACTCCAGCAGGTAGATTAATTGAATTGACTTGTTTATTTTTATCTATATAATGAAATTTAGTACTTTCTTCAACGTTCGGTATAGTGTTGTACGAAAAGAAACCAATCAACGCCAATCCGTATTGAAAATTTGTATCTAGCTGTATGGGATTGGGAAAATCTATGGAAAGTGTTGATTTACGATCCTTTAATGTGAATATTATAGACATAACTAACACTAGACTGTGGTATGGCTTGCTATTATATAGAAACTCAATACATAAATGACCACAATTACTAGAATTAAATTTTTGGAATCGACTTCTATTGTAGATTATATTACTTGATTCACCGAAATATTTTATAAGTTCTGTTGGTGGTTTCAAATTACCAAAACTATTGAAATAATCGATAGTATTACCTTGGTTTTTTGATACGCCACCGAATGAGTGCCTTTATTGGCCTTCAAATCTAAATTAACATTACCAATTTCATTATGACGTATATATTTGGGTAATGTATCACGCATAAAGACACCTCTAAAATATGGCAGTTTCAGTTTATATATACAATTTAATATTTCCTAATATTATGAAATATTAAATTGTCAGGTAGATTCAGTGATTTTTTTTTAAGTATAATCCATATCCTCTAGAATTTTTACGTAAAAACAAGCTTGAACCTTTCTTGCCAATTCCAACATTGTTGCCATTATTCCCATTTACTTTCTTTTTCATATCTATTATATTTTTAGCTACAGTAGACGCTCCTCCAGCTACAGCACCCACTGCTCCCAAGACAAATAAAATAGGCAACCTTGGTAAAAATCCTCGAGATTTATGCTGAAATGGAATAACACGTGGCAAACGGATATTTTTTCGGCCCCTGCTTTTTTAATAGCCAAGCGGGCTGCTTTTAATCCTTCTAAGCTTGATTTTCGTAAATTTCTATGATTCTTATATTTTCTTAACCCTTTCGATGTAGAATCGATAACGTGTGTTTTGAATGAAAGCCCCATTCCCATTTTTCTTTTAGCTTTCATTGTATTTACAACTAGCCAAGATGCAGCTTTTTCACCAAAACTGGAATCTTCTGATTTCACTCGTTCCCAAGCACGATCTTCTAATTCTTTATCTGCCTTATGTCTATCAGATAATGCAGAACTTGAGTTGTATGCTAGGTCGTGCTGCTTGCAAGCTGCATCTAATGGGTTGATTCCAGGATCACCACGTGCCAGGTCCGCACCACTGAGGGAGGTGGGCTTCAAAGGGGAGCTTATCAATTAACGAATTTACCCGCACCTCTGTAGTGAATAGGTTTCATATTACTAAACTGTATAAGCAAAATGAATTCATTTATATAGCCAATTCGTTGTCACCTCCATAATAGTTACAAAAATTTAGTAAGACAAGATCTTAAACTTGCCGTCGAGAATTTGGACTTTGATGATTCGACATCTGAAACATATATACACAGTGAATTGCTACCAAATTATTTTCGCGGAATTTTCTGTGGTCCGAGCAGGTGCGGCAAAACAAATTCACTTTTAGCTTTGTTATTTGACCGAAATGGATTAAAATTTGCTAATATCTATCTTTATTCAAAATCTCTTTATTAGCCTAAGTATAAATTATTGGAAAATGTATTGCAGCAAATTAAAGAAATAAAATATTTCCCATATAAAGATAATGAATTAGTTATTGATCTTGATGAAGCCAAAGAATACTCTGTATTTATATTCGACGATGTTTCATGTGATCAGCAGGATAAAATTAGGACATATTTTTCAATGGGACGACACAAATCCATAAACGTAGCATATTTATGTCAAACTTATTCCAAAATCCCTAAACAATTAATAAGAGACAATTGCAATGTGATTCTATTTTTTAAACAGGATGGTATTAACTTAAAACATATTTTTGATGAACATGTCACACCAAATATATCGTACTATTATTTTAAAAACATGTGTCAACAATGTTGGAATAGTAATAAATTTAAACCTTCAGTAATTGTAAAAGAACTCGAATTAATTAATGGTCGATATCGATGTGGCTTTGATGTATATATAAAGGTTCATGAATAGTTTTATTTTCAAAAAAAAAAACAGTTCTTTTTATAATCATGAAGCTTCTAGATAAGTCGGAAAGTGCCCGCAAAAGAAAAATTTTAGAATTAGCTAATGATGTCCTAAAAAAATATTTAGCCTTAAAATTGGGACGTTCTAATGAAGATGGTACATTGAACCGAATTTTTACACCTGTTACTGATTAGTTAAAAAAATTAGCAGCAGACAATGTGGTTGTTAAAAATAAAACGTCTGAAATAAATGGAAACGAAATGAAAAATGTAAAGAAAATTGAAAAAAAGGAGATACCTGAAGTAGATCAAATTTACAAGATAGGTGAAGAATTAAAAGAGGAGGTCGAGGAGGAAAGAACAAAAGGAGACCGATTCCGGTCTCTTTTGTTCTTTCAATTTTATAATTATTAATCATCGTTTGAATTTTTTCCTTATAATCTTTATTTCCAACATCTGGATCATTGTCGACTTCAATTGATAATAATTCCTTAGTTGCTTGTAATAAGCAATTATCATTTTCTATATTCTGTTTATTTATCGTGTCACATTTGTCTATTAAACATTTTTTTTCAATTTTAATTCCATCTGAATTAGCGATTAACGTCGGTTTATTTAACAGTGGTTTTCCAACGACTACATCTATGTTAGTTTCTTCATCTAGTATAATATAAAATTCAAGTTCATATTGTATGCTATCAATTTCAACATTTGCTGAGAATTTTCCAATCGTATTTATTTTCTTATTAGCAACTCCTCTAAATGTTATTTGTTTCTTTTGAAAAATTGGTGTGCTGATTTTGAGATATGATGCCAGACAAAAGACATTTAAATCACTGCCAGTATCCATTAACGCTTGATGTCACACACCGTTAATTTTAACAGTTTTTTTCATACTGTTTTTATTTTTATACCTTTGTTTATCCACAACATAACATGTCTTTGCTTCCAACTTTCTCTTTATTGTTAACTAACTTCTTTTTACATTCTCTTGAAATATCACCATATTCATTACATGAAAAACATTTTTTTCCTTTAATCTTGTTCATGCAGTCAACTGACGAGTAACCTTTATTACCACAATTAAAACATCTAAATCCTTTGGTAAAATATTCACTATTCTTGTTATATTGTTTATTATCAATTTTCTTCTTAGATTTATCATCTCCTCGTAAAGTTTTCACTTGACACGTTTTAAATTTCATATACGACTGAAGCCTATTTTTCAATGCTTTTATAGAATTTGCACCATATAATAATGTCTTATTAATTTAATCATCTTGAATTCCTGTGATAATATAATCAATTAAAGCGGATTCTTCCACATATCCATCAGAGGCTATTTCTTTCATTTTCAAGATATATTGTTGAAATGATTCCTCTATTTTCTTCTTTCCCGAATTTAATTTTCGGTGAATAACTGCGCTGTTATTTTTTTGATCAAATTCTGCTAAAATTTTCTTCTTTAAGTTTGACCATGATGTAATTCCAGTTTCTGATCGTAAAAATAATCTTGCTGTACCACATAGAGATTTTTTAGCATACACAAACTTAGAAAAATCGTCCCATCCCATGATCAAAGCAGTTTCTTCAAAATCTTGTAGCCATTTTCTGATAGAATAATCGTCATCACCAGTAAATTTGGTTATAAAATCTTTAATGTCTCGCAGACTAACAGGTAATCTACTAGTACACAACTTTCTTGAACCTCGTTCATCTTTATTTCTATTATAATCATTATTGCCATCGTCATCATTACAATTATTGTCATCATCAGCATTGCTACAATTGTCTTAGTCACCATCATCATCGTCATTATCATTGTTATCATCATTTGGTTCATCATCTGAATCAATTTCAGTTGAAACATTGTCAATATTCATTAATTGATTCATAATGTTCAAAATCAATTCGTCTTTGGTACCCGAATAATCAATAGAAAGTACAGCCGCTGATGCAATTAAATCATTAAAAGAATAACTGATATCAATAAATTTAATCTTTTCTCTATACTCGCCTGAATCTTTGGTAAATTTAAATCCATTAAATTTTCTCAATTCTGATCTATTCTTTTTGCCCGAATCATTTTCAAAAATGAGTCTATGTAATACTTTAATTGTGCTACTTTTGGCTGTATTGATATTAGATAAAATCGCGGGAATGTCTTGTAAGCTCTTCATATTTTTTCTTTTTAATTCAATTAGGTACTAACCTTGAATTTTCAGTCGTCGTCAAATCTTCCGCTTCAAAACAATCTGCTAGTCTATCCAATAACAATTTCTAATTGCTTTCATTCAACAAAACTTGCTTTGCTTAATAACCAATATCCCGGCTGAGCCCCCAAATTATGTAGGAAAAAATTACTTCTTTGTTTAATGACGGGAAATAATTTTTTTAAGATGAATATTGGTTAACAAAATTCAAGTTAGTTTATTCAATCATAAATACAGAACACAATTAATAGAAATACAAATTCATACGAACATCTCAAAAATCTATCTGACAGTTTCTTTTTTTTTTTTTTACCCGTCCCCACTTTTTTTTCCATTGCTCACTCTGATTCATTCCTACATATATAAGTATCAGCAAAAAGATAAGACGAATTAGATAATAATATAGTTACTTACATTTTAATTTTTTTCTTGACCCTCTAACAAACACTAAATTTTATAGCCATTTGCATATGGCGCAATATGTTAATTTAGATTTAATACAGATTATAACATTTATAGGAAAATTTTTCACCCTTAGGTGAATATTGGTGTGAGGACGCCTATTATGACTGCGCCCCGACGACATAATAATTTTGAACTAGTGGTCTAGTTCTGCTATTGTATATCTACTAATATTTATTATAATACAGCAATTTTTATTTAAAAAATAGGCGCAGTTTTGTTTTTTCCCCATTTTATTAATTTTATGGTCAGTGGCATAATATAGGGTTGTGTAATAATATACATACGGTGTTAAGCAACAGTTGTAAGAAAGTCATACCACATATATGTCATTAAAAAACAAATCTAAAATTGCTAATGAAGTCTATCTTCAATAGTTTCCGATATAATCAGCATTTGCTGATTTCTTCAAAACTGTTTCTGAATCGCAGTGTAATTAACTGACCTCCGCAATACTGGGTCTTGAAAAATACATACTTACTACTTATCATATCTAGTAAAAATTTTCTCTATTTCCTTTGAAACAGTAGCGGCATCTTAATAAGTTGGGTAAATTTTAAATTCTACATTTTTACAGATTTTCAATCCGTTAATATTAAAATTTAGTCATTAATATAGTGGATTCTTTGGAATTAAATGAATTATTAAATGCAGTTGTTGATCTGGAACTTTCTTCAAAACATTGAAGGATGAAGTTTTTAGTTATTCAACTAATTTTTTAATGTGGCTTATTAAGCATTAATAATGAGCACTAACTAATTATTAGTAATAAACATTTAACATTCCAGAAATCAAAATGTCACATTACTGATTAAATTTAATTTCGGTTTTTATCGAAAGAAAGGAATAATTGCGACGACACTGTGTTGTTATGTTGCTGCTTGGTATATAAATGCAGGTAGTAATAATAACTTTCAATACATAATGGTATCGTAAGTCTGACAACGAAAAAAAAGTGTCGCTCTTCTTTTGAGCAGTGGTGACCTCATTTTAGCAATACGTTAAAAGTAATTATTTTTATTATACTGACTGTTGGGTTAAATATGAAGTTTAGTTTTAAGTTCATTTTAATATTTTTCATTTAAATGCCCTGAGAAAAGAGTCTCCATGAATATATTTTTTTTGCTTTTGATTAAACCCCTAATTTAGAAATCAAATTGTACACCGTATCGTAACATAAGTACTCGATGAGCTTTAGCATTAGGCATTTCATCAGCTTATAAAAAACTAGGTGACATTAATCTAATTTTACAATTTTATTACGCAATTCCATTGTTAAATTATTACACTTAAAATAAAAAATTGTTGGCTGCACCGTCTTTGAGCGAATATTGAGCTATGAATACGGATCTAAATAAATTAGCGTCGGCTAATTTAACTTGTAACTAACTAACTTTTTATATTTTATAAAAAAATACATATTTGAACGTGATCTTCATAAATACTGCAATTTAGTGATCTCAACCCGGACGAAGTTGGATACAATAGTTAGCATTATTATAAAATCTACGTTACTTATTATGGTAAGTGTTAGGTCAATCGCAGTATGCCTCGGGCAATAATTATTGAAAGAGTCAGTCGTATGATAAACAACTCTTTTACATCGAAACATTTTGGAATAAATGTATTTCATTTTCGAATCTTAAATCAGAAAATCGATGAAATTAATCAGAAAACCTTTTCAAGTCCTAATCACTGCTGCACAAACAGTAGAATGTAATACTTCATCTCAACGAACTTACATTTATTAATTGAAATTTGGCTTCAGCTTCTTTATCACCATCATTTTTATCAGGATGAAACTGTAATGCACGTACTTTGTATTCTTGAATTATTTGCTCCTTCTAGAACAAAAAATTCTACTGTATGGTTAAAACTCAAACAGTACATAAAATATATACACGAACAAATAGTATCGAGTAGGATGTGATTAATAGTTAGTTTGTATATATTCAATAATAGACTTTCAATTTCACAGTAGCGTATTCTTGATTATAAATGCTGGAGTAGTAGTGGTTGAAATAATCACAATATTTTGGATTAATTATTTTACTTATTATTCACTAATTATTTTATCTCAAATTGAATTTTATAAATAAATTTCGAATTATTCCGGTTAATCTATTACGTTGATTTTCGATTAATCCATAATAAGCAATGGTTGTGGGTCTCGAATAATCACTTACCTTACTGGGCTGTACCCCAGTTACCTTACTGCGTGTGCGAATTTGCAAAATGAAACTAAAAAGCAGTGACTTGTTCAGATATAGAATCTACCCTAAGGGTGTCTACTATCCGCTTCAAAAGTATTGAGCCTTCAGTTTAAACAGGCAAAAAAAATTTCTGGACGGAATCTTTTAATTTTTGATTTAATCTATTGCATGTAATGTTTTCTGGGACATCGCGAAAATCAAAGTAGTCGATAGTTAATTTTTTTAAATATTAGTAATAAATGCAAAGAAGTCTCCCAATTTAAGTATAATTTAGAATTCATGAATTTTAAGACTTTTTTCCGAGGAAACTACTGCATAGAATCAGCTAAAATTTTCATTAGACAGCTATAGTGAACATTTCTGTGTATGAATTTTTTTCTTAAGTCAAAATATTTATCAGTTATGGAGTTATTGAGCGTAAAAGCGCTTTTTGATATCTTCCTTAATCTGCAACGTGTCAAGAAGATATTTTCTTGACATTAGTAGCTGATGCATAAAACAAAACTTTTCTAAAAAATCAGTATAATAAATCAATTACAGAAGCGGTTTTTGTTTAGCAATATGCTGTTTAAGAAAGATGCAAAATATTTTAGGTTGTTATATTATAGACATAGATAAGCAAAATATTGATTGTTTTGTGTACAGTGATTTGAGAAAAATAAAATTTTTATTTTTTTATTTTTTTACTGTTTTTTTTATTTCTATTTAAAAGAAAAGAAAAAAAGGAATAATATTCTATTATGGAGGATAAAAATCCTTTTAAAGCGGCGTCGGAAAGTGAAAAGAACGCCACCAGTGAGAAAAAGTGGGGGGACAGGAAAAGGAGAACCTCAAACGGAGGAGGAGGATGAGAAGGGTGTAAATACATCGTACAGAGGAATGGTGATGAGTGAGGTGGATGATAAAAGGGAAAAAAAGAATGAAAATAGGAGAGAGAGACGAAA
>OX456488.1:39354442-39424837 GCA_949748235.1 Platypus cylindrus
AAAAAGAAATAAAAAAATAAAACAAACGGCATGGTGGACAGAAGAGATCAAGAGAAGAGTGAGACTAAAAAAGAAAAAATGGAAGGAATATCTACAAAAAAAAACTAAAGAAACGTATCAGTGTTACAAGGAAGAAAGGAAAATAGTAAAGCAATTAATATTAGAGGGGAAAAGAAATGAATGGGCAGAATTCGGCAATAAATTAGAAAACGAAGCTGCAGAGGAGAAAAAAATATTCTATAGTAGACTAAAAACAATAAGAAAAGGAAAGACCAGCAGTGCTACATATATAAATAACAAAGAAGGAGAACTATAAAGCAGGAAGATGAAATAATGGAAAGATGGAAGCAATACTTTGAAGAGCTGCTGTCAGACAATATAGAGAGGACCGATACAAGAGAGGTAGTCAATACAGAGAGAAATGAAAGCAAAGACGATGAAGAGGAATTTAATATGGAGGAACTGGAAAAGGCCATAAAACAACTAAAGAATAGAAAAGCACCAGGAAGCGACACAGTAACGACCGAAATGGTAAAATATATGGGGGAAGAAGGAAGGCAGGTAATGCTGGACATATATAGCAAAGTATGGACAGAGCAAATAATACCGAAAGAATGGCAGCATGCACTGATAGTACCAATCTTTAAGAAAGGAGATAAGTAAGATTGTAATAATTACAGGGGAATTGCCCTACTAAATACAAATATGAAAGTGTTGGAAATGATGATAAACGAGAGAGTAAAAAGTAAAATTGAGAAAACTCTGGACGAATCCCAGTCAGGATTTAGGGAAGGAAGAAGCATTCAAGACCATATATTTACGATTAAACAGATAGTGGAAAAAACAAGTAAAAGGAAAAAAAATGTATACATGGGTTTTTTAGATTTAAAAATAGCATTTGATAAAGTAGGAAGAGATAGATTGTGGAAGATGATGTCAGAGAAAGAGATGCGCAGGAAAATGATTGCATTAATAAAAAAAATATATGAAGAAAACTCAAATAGCGTGATAGTCAAAAACCGACAATCAAAAAAATTTAAAACGAAAGACGGACTAAGACAGGGAGGAGGACTCAGCCCAACATTATTTAATATTTACATGGACAAAATAATAAGGAAAGCGAAAGAAAGAACGAGAGGACTTGAAGTGGGATGGAATTATATGGAGAAAGTTGAAGTAAAGATTGGAGCATTTGCGGACGATATAATGGTGATAGCATCTAACGAAAAAGAGTTGCAGACAAGCATAAATAAATGGAATGAAACACTTAGAGAGAACGGAATGGAGATGTGTAAAGAGAAAACAAAAGTAATGGTAATTGGGGAACAACAGGAGATAAAAATCATGGTAGATAAGGTAAAATTGGAGCAAGTGACGAAATGGAAATATCTGAGAGTAGAAATGTCTAGTTCAGGAAAGCAAGAAGAAGAAATTAACAGTCGGGTAGAAAAAGCAATGAAAGTTTTTTACAGCAGTACGATCAGCATTACGATTGTGGGAAAAAAAATAACAAGGAAAACAAAAATAAACGTATATAAAACAATAATAAGACCAATACTGACATTTAGATGTGAGACATGGATAACAGATAAAAAGGAAATAAGTAAAGTTCAAGCGGTAGAAAGTAAATACATGAGGAGAATAAAGGGAGTGACAAAGAGAGAAAGAATCAGGAATGAAGAAATAAGAAAAGAACTGGGAATGGAGGCGATACACGAATACATAGAGTAGAGGCAGTTGGGATGGTGGGGTCACATGAAAAGAGTGGGACAAGAAAGACAAGTGAGAAGGGTATGGGAAGCTAGACCTGGGCAGAAAAGAAAAAGGGGAAGACCTGAAACTACCTGAAATGACATAATAGAAAAGATATTACAAAGAAGAAGAATAACGATGAGTGAATCTAGCAGGATGGCAAACAACAGGAAAGAATGGAGAAAGTTTTGCGACGCAGTGACGTGAAGCGAAAACGTATAAGCCTAGACAAATAAAGAAAAAAAGATAAAGACTAACAAGCCTACACCAGAAATGGTAGACAGGCTTTACGATTCATATATATATATAATATATATATATTATAGAACCGGTTTTTGTTTAGCAATATGCTAAGATGCAAAATATTTTAAGTTGTTGCCTGAACAACTTAAAATTTAACTATTTCCCTACGTCTAGGGAATAGTTAAATACAATATCGACTATTTTTTTGAATGTTGCTTTACTTTCTTCCGACCCAAAAATTTAGGAAACTGATATAAGCTGAATAAAACTGTTCAATTATTTGCAAGTAAATAATTTCAGGTGTCAATGAAAGCAGCATTCTTTAATCAATTATGATATAGAATAGCATTTTATTTATTTAAATTCGAATACTAACATATATATTTTTTTTTTTTTGCAATGTTCGAAGTTGTTGCTTTACTTTTGTACAATAGTGTCTTATATCTTTACATTCCTTTCTGTAATATAACTAGGAAGTTACTCTAAATCTGCTTAAATTGTCTAGATCAATTTAAGTAACCCAAATACCCAGTATCACTGGTACAAATGAAGAAACTGCCAACTTTCTTAATATAATTAGGATAACTTTAGAAAAAAGAAGATTAATTTAATTGTAAGTAAGTGATAAATAAACGCAAACAATTGATAATTTTACAAAAAACAAATCAAAGCTAGAAACCTTAAGGTAATCGTCTAGAACCTTATGAAAAAATTAATGAAACTTACATCAAATTGTTGTTTATAAATTAAACTTAAATATAAGGTTTTGAGGCTAGACAAAGCGCCCAACTTTATGCCATTTTATTACTGATTAGTGTATAAACCCGACTTCGCGGCTCACTTCTCGGGCTAAATACTGTGAGTACTCGAACTTATTCCGCATTAGCACAGCGAAAATAGCCGTTAATATAAATGCTTTAATTAATTGACTATATGTAATATATCAAATGTTTCGTCTATAGAAGACTATACTTCCGTCTAATACTCTGGAACCTAGGTAATGGAAATTACAAAGCATAGTCGAGGAACCCGACCCGAGTTATAAATTGGAATTCTCTATAAGGCAGAACTCGCAACCAAACCATAATTACCACTAATTACCATGAGAGAATTTTACAATTTTAATGCAAAATTAGAAAAATAGAAAATTGGCAACGTCGCAAAATTTCTCTTCTTTAAATTCATAATTTCTTATCTAATTCCCACTAATCATAAGTGAATTTTGCAATTTTAGCATAAAAATGCAGAAATAGAACGTTGGAAATGTCGCAAAATTTCTCGTCTTTAAATTCACAATTTCTCATCTAATCTAATTGCCGCTAATCGTAAGTGAATTTTACCATTTTAGCGTAAAATACCAATAGATAGAAAATTGGCGACGTCACAAAATTACTCTTTTTTAAATTCATAATTTTTTATCTATCTTTTTTATCTTTAAATTATAGATTATATTTAAAAAGAATAAGTTTAAATTATATATTAGAATTTAAATAAAAAGTCAAGCATCCATTAATATCTAGTACAATACATACTAAAACAATGCTGCCATTCATACTGCTTGTGTGTGCAGGTAACAGCGTGCGACGCATCCTATTCGGTTGTCGACATACTATCGACAACTAATCAACGAGTGGTTGCCGACATGAAGCCAGAAAGCGGACAACATCGGTCGCCTTCTCGCTCACTTGGCCATCTGCTTTTTTATATGTATAGATAGATGGATTCAGCTTTAACACCTAATTAAAGTACCATCGATTGATACATGAATCAATTCTTAATTATGTGGGTTTACAGTTTTTTCATTTCTTTGAAACTATAGTATTCTATGCTATATCAAATATCTCTGGCAACGCTGTACATTCTTAATTCTGCTTAAATTAAATTATACAACTTTTGTTTAATATAGCCGAAGTCGTCGGTTAGCACTAATAGCACCTTATAAATAAGAAACCTTGTGTATTCTATATACAGCATACATACACATAGAAGAGACACATCATTAGGCACATAATTTCATATGACCGGAAATATGTAATCGTCGAAAAAATGATATTTTGGATCGAAAAAAAGTAACTATTTGTATTATAAAAATTTTTTACTTTCTTAGATTTTTACTTTTTCAGATATTCTGTCAAGCGTATTCACGAATGCAACTAGTGACTCCAGTGTATTAGACGAACAAAACAAATATCAAACATCCTCCCTTCATATATATGCGAAGTAAATTCTAGTGTAAAAAATTTCAGAGAGAAAAAGAAATATCACAAATTTTGAGCGAAGGTGCTTAGTATTCGCTTTTAAAATAAAAAAATAGAAATTGCATTTAGATAAAAAAAATATTGTAAGGGAATAACATTAAAATGTACTCATTTGTAACTACTTACCGAAGAATACTCAGCACATCCTAAAATTGCATAATAATCTTCATTTTCATTCTTCTTATAATTTAAAATTTCATGAACATTGGTCGACATATTTTTACAATAAATCCACACTAATAATACTACCAATTTTTCAAAAAATGTAGTCTGTTAATCTGGAAAAATAAGAAAAAAACAGCCACCACTTGTCTAGAGCAGCACCCTAGAATCCCGATTGGTGGATGCTTAGTGATTGTAGGTCAATCAATCGTCGTTCAGTCAGAATCGCTGACTTTCTCCTAGTATGTAAACGGAGAAAGTACTAAGTCAGATCAATAAAACATTAACAACAAAAATATGTATAATGGCGAATTTTTATGTATTTAATTACACACGAAAATAAAACAAAATATATGTCAGTTCTGCGGCGTACCTGAAACTACTAATAATATTTTATTATCTTTATAGTGAAAGTTGAGTAAGAAGGTTATTACGTATTATTTTCATTATTATTATTATTACTATTGGGAAATACTTTAAATTAAATTCAATATATGAAAAGTTTTACCATATATTCAAATATCTATTTTCTGTTTATAATTTACTTAACTGTGTTAATCCTCCAAGTCAGTCTTGAAATTGTTTAGATTATTTAATTTTATCACATCTGTTTTCTTATATCTAAAATACTTCAGATAATATAGACTACTGGAAACAAACTGACTACTATCCGTTTGAAAAGTATTGACCCTTCAGTTTAAACAGACATAAAAAAAGAAGTTCTGGACGGAATTTTTAATTTTTGATTTAATCTATTGCCTTTAATGTTTGCTGTGACATCGCAAAAAATCAAAGTAAACGATAGTTTATTTTTTAAAATATTAGTAAAAAATATAAAAAGTCCACCAATTTTAGTATGAATTTAGATTTTATGAATTTTAATTTTTTTAAAGATTTTTAGAGACTTTAAGATATTTTTCCTATACAAAACTGCTGCATAGAATCATTTGAAATTTTCACAGTAGCTAAAGTGAATCTTTCTGTTTAAGAGTTTATATTTTCAAGTCAAAATTTCATTAGTTAATGGGTTATAGAGCATAGCGCTCTTTGATATCTCGCTTAATCTGCAACATATCAAAAAGATTTTATTTTCACACATAGTACCTGCTACATAAAATACAACATTTCTAGAAAATCACTATAATAAATCAATATAAAACCGCTTTTTATTTTCCAAGGTGCTGTTGAATAAGGATGTAAAATACATACGAGGGGAGTTCGTGCGGCAAGGGGTTTCAGCTAGCTTTCGGCGGCACGTTTTAATTAAGCGTTGCCATGTGCTTTATCTACATTTCCGAAGATATCTCTTTGATTTAATTGTAAAATTCAAAAATACAGTTTTTTGAGTTTTTGTCAGTTTTTTGGCCCTTCAGAGTAAGGGCCCTTCGAAGAAAACGTGAACAGTAAGTTTAAGCCATAAAGTGAAGAATTAATCATGGTAGGCTATGCAAGGAAGGGGTACAGATTATGAAAAACTGAGACACATATAATAAGAAATAAAAATAAAACACTTAATTGTACAAATCAAGAGTTAAAAGCGAAAAGAATTGTGTCACAAAGCAAAGAACAAGCATACAGAATGAAAATAGGCGATTTGGCAAGGAAAATTCTTTGGGAAAAAAATCTTCCGAAAGAGAAAAAAAAATACAATAAAACTAGCAGGAAATAAAATGGAACGTCACAATGAACTTCTAAATAAAATCAATTAAAGACAAATATGGAAATATCGAAAAACACTCTGCCAGAAAAAAAGTAACAACTTATTAAAATGGATAATTCAGAAAATGAGAATAATATATATATATATGTATCTTGAAGCCTGTCTACCATCGAATGGTGTAGGCTTGTTAGTCTTTATCTTTTTTTCTTTATTTGTCTATGCTTATACGTTTTCGCTTCGCGTCACTGCGTCGCAAAACTTTCTCCATTCTTTCCTGTTGTTTGCCATCCTGCTAGCTTCACTCATCGTTATTCCTCTTCTTTGCAAAATCTTTTCTATCATGTCATTCCAAGTAGTTTCAGGTCTTCCCCTTTTTCTTTTCTATCCAGGTCTAGCTTTCCATACTCTTCTCACTTGTCTTTCTTGTCCCATTCTTTCCAAGTGACCCCACCATCCCAACTGTCTCTTCTCTATGTATTCGTGTATCGCCTCCATTCCCAGTTCTTTTCTTATTTCTTCGTTCCTGATTCTTTCTCTCTTTGTCACTCCCTTTACTCTCCTCATGTATTTCATTTCTACCGCTTGTACTTTACTTATTTCCTTTTTATCTGTTATCCATGTCTCACATCCAAATGTCAGTATTGGTCTTATTATTGTTTTATATACGTTTTTTTTTTGTTTTCCTTGTTATTTCTTTTTTCCCCACAATCATATTGCTGATACTGTAATACACTCTCATTGCTTTTTCTACCCGACTGTTAATTTCTTCTTCTTGCTTTCCTGAACTAGATATTTCTACTCCTAGATATTTCCATTTCCACTTGCTCCAATTTTACCTTATCTACCATGATTTTTATCTCCTGTTGTTCCCCAATTATCATCACTTTTCACAAAGTGAGAATAATAAGGTGATTAATAAAGTTGAAAATTTAAAACAAAAATGCATTACAATAGAAGCTGAGTTGCTTCGATTCGAGTAGTATTGTGTTTGGTTTGCAGAATCAAACCAAACCAAACCATCGGAAGTTATTATTGACAATTTAAATGACGATTTATCACAAATTCAAGGAGAATGCGAAAAATTGTCAGCAGCAAACTCAAGTCTTATTTCAACAATCGCAAAACAAAAGAAAAGTTACGAAACTCAAATTGAAGATTTACGAGAAAGTGCGAGACAAGGCTTACTTAGCGTAGAGAAGAAAAGTTTGGAAAAAGCCCATGCAGGAAGTGCCGAAAAAGAAGTAAATATTCTAATAGAATTGAAAGAAAAAGAAAATGAATACAAGAAATTGGAGAATAGTTACTCGGATTTAATTCAGGAAAATGATGAATTGAAACAAAGCATTTCCTCTTTGAAAATACAATTAGTCAATAAGACAAATCATGAAGAAATAATTGTAGAGTTGCAATTGAACATTGAAGATTTGAAACGACAACTAGGTCAGTGCTAGGAAGTATGTTTAGAAAAAAAAAATTGTAATGTGCAATTCGCACAGGAATTTTCCTGTGCCACCTGACCTTCAATCATTTGTTATGTGGACCAGTCACTGAATGTTTGTTCCATGATTTCCCTCATGTCGGTTTCTATAACGGTTGCCTGCCGCGAGCCGCTGCAGAGTAGAGTGGATATCCAATGTTTTCTAGCCGTTTTTAAATGTTGGAATATTGTGGAATAATTAAAGTTGATTTTTCGAATAAAAGTTATTAAGCAAAGTTGCTTGTATGGATGTCAGGAGTATGTGGTTTCATTTTCTGACAACGTTTTGCGAAAACTCTGTATAATACGGAATACACAATGTTACATCTGCATACATTTTGAATATACTTTTATTGGTTTGTATATTTTATTAATTTCCACGCACAAGAAACTTTCGTTCCAAGTGAATTTTTGATTCAACGGCAACGTCCAAATTTTGACATCTAAAATTTCGTTAAGAGAAATGTAATTACGCCGCTATTATTATTTTTACATACATACATAATCATCTGCATACTCTTAAGGTTCACATCCCGGTTAAGAATTCACCAACTTGCTAGTCTAATAAATCAAATACCACCTTTTTCCTGCATGTAACAAATCGATAGTAATAGCAACTTATTTTAAAAGACTTACTTCTAACTTTTTTCTTAATATAATTTTGGTTTTGAAATTTTGGCAGAATTTCTAACGAATCTTAATACTGGAAGTGCGGAAACTCTACTGAAATTTAGATTCTTCATAAGAGCTGGACCCACGAAGCATTTGGATAATCGGGGGTTTACTGAACATTTAGAAATTTCATAATAAAATTACAAAAACTATTTTTAAAATACTGTATATTTGGACATTAAATAAGTATATCGTGCATATATAAGTACAGGACGCAAGCACATTTTCCAAAATTAGCATTTTAAAAATATTTTTCGTATTTACATATTTTTCTTAGCTGTTTTTTCGGTCCCATTTTGAATTCACTCTCTCATTAAATATCCGTTTTTCTTTAAAAATATTTATAGGTACAATCCCTAAGCTGAAAATGTTTAATATGTAATCCATTAAGTAACAATATGCTTCGCAAAATTTATTTACTTCATCTTTACGATTTACATTGTGTAGATATGTAACGGTTCAAATATATTTTAATATTCTTAGTTTACATTTCTATCCAATATGCTTTTAGATTTAAATTCCTTAAAAAAAAAAAATTTAATTTATTTTTTTATCAAGTACTTGAAATACTACATTAAAAGCTATTCCAACTTTAGACAAGGATCATTGTACATAATTAAATGTTAATAATACATAGTTGTATTTACGAACTGGCAAAGTTATAAATCTGGATATGGCATATTTAATAGTAGATATAATAATGAATAATTAAAGTTAAAATTAAGATATTTTTTCTTTTATAAAGAGTACAAGAATTTTATCAAACTGTACATACCATTGGATATATATATATATATGTCTATATGCCTTCTACCATCAACTGGTGTCGGCTTGAGCTCTTCTCGTTATCCTCCTATTCCTCACTTCCTATGCATCTCTCCCACTCCTTCCTGTTGCAAGCAGTTCTTCTTGCGTCATTCAGCCTCAT
Source organism: Platypus cylindrus (assembly GCA_949748235.1). Lineage (NCBI taxonomy): Eukaryota > Metazoa > Arthropoda > Insecta > Coleoptera > Curculionidae > Platypus > Platypus cylindrus. Next base: position 39,363,595 of record OX456488.1, read on the forward strand.
TCCTCTTTCTCTTATTGCTTTTTCAATTCCCTCATCCCATGTAATTTCTGGTCTTCCCCGTTTCGCTCTTCTTCCCTCCCTTGCCTGCCAGACTCTCTTTACTTGCCTCTCTTCACTCATTCTTACTAGATGTCCCCACCATCCCAACTGCCTTCTGTGGATGAACTCCACCACTGGTTCTATCTCCAACTCTTCTCTTATTGCGCTGCTTCTTATTTTATCTCTTTTTGTTACCCCTTTTACTCTTCTCAAGACTTTCATTTCCACAGCTTGTACCCTACTTATGTCTTTTTGCTCCATTTTCCACGTTTCACATCCGAATGTTAAAATCGGTCTTATTATGGTCTTGTATACATTTATTTTTGTTTCCCTTGAGATTTCCTTGTTCTCCACTATTACTCTATTTATTCTATAATATGCATTCAATGCTTTATTCACCCGCTCCGCAATTTCATTTTCCTGTTTACCACCGCTACTGATCTGCACTCCTAGGTACTTACAACAATCGACCTGTTCTATTCTCGTCTCTTCTATCTTAATTTCTAACTTCCGTTTCTCTCCTATTACCATTACTTTTGTCTTTTCCTTGCACATAATAATGAATAATTAAAGTTAAAATTAAGATATTTTTTCTTTTATAAAGAGTACAAGAATTTTATCAAACTGTACATACCACTGGATATAACATATTCTAATATAATGCCTTCATGCATTTTCGCTGGCTGCATTGCTTTTATAGGATGTTAAATAAGGGTTCGACAAACATGGAAGAGCCGTATAAATTCAATAAAATTTTCCCCTATATTTTACATCGATAATATGTTGTGTAAATAACTGATAATTCCGGATGTATCATATTAACTGTACTTATTTGCGTATATCAAATATTCACTTTTCACTGTAGATATAATAAATTAAAGTTTATGTGTAGTTAGGTATACACACACACACATACACTTTTTACAAGTTAAAAAATATAACTAAATAATATATGATATGAAAAATGGTAATATTTTCAAAACATCAAAAAATATACTGTCACCTTAGGATTGTTATATCTAGAATGTCAACATAGTATATTTGAATACAAGTGTGAAAAACCGCTTGTTATTTGGTGCGAACGAGTTTGAAACACGAGCTGCGGAGCAGTGAGTGTTTCATTAGTGAGCAATTTTAATTTAGAAAATCTATTCCATATTTCCATTCAATGCCTTTTTTCTGAGTTACGTATTCAGTGGCACATTATCTACTTTACTATTAATGTTTATAATAATAAAAAAGATTATGAATTTCCAGCTACAAATTAAATACACAGTTTCAACATACAATCCATATTATCGTCTTACCAGGAATGAATTAATTGATAAATATATCAATACATTTCTATTTGATTTTTTTGGTTTTGCAGAATCGAGTTTTTTATTAGTTATCTTGTATATGTCAAATGCTCTCTTATCAACTATTCTTGTGGTATTTATTACAAAAACCTAATATCTTATATCAATACGTTTCTATTAGGTGAAAGATTAAAAACAATTTTTACTACTAGCTTGGATAGACTGCTATGAGTCACATTGCAGTTATATAGGTAGTCACATGCCTATATGTAGGTATGCATATCGATAAAGACTAGAAAACATTCTCAAGTATCTATTTAATTACTAAGAATAATAGGTAGAGCTAATAGTATCAGTAAAAAAAGTATGAAAATTGAAGTAATATTAACAGTATATATGACATTATTCAAGTCACCAAAATTAGATTATATTCGTATAGGGGAAGGTGTTCCACAATCATACATGTTCCACAGTCAGACAATGCGAATATCTTTAAATTTCGTGCGTAGCGAGTGACATTTTCTCTACTGGCAGTTGCTTTCTCACTTCATTATTCGTAACTGACATTTCTAAAGATGTCACGCTGGTTTTGCCTTTTTTTTTTTAGAGAAAATCTTTGTGGCATATTGTTTTTAAACAAATAAATTATAATTTTTTTTTATAGAAAAAGCATAAATCAATTAGTAAGTAGCTACCATAATAATTTTTAAATATTTCCAAACAATATTATTTGAATGGGTTATATTTATTATTTATGCTTTTAAGAAAGAAGTCTTATATGGCCTTATTATGTCTCATAATAAGGCCGGCGTCTCATGCATCTGACATCCGACAATGCTCTGATTGGTTGACCTTTAATAGTCCTGATTGGCTAACATTAAAATTACATAAATATATAACTCATAAGCAAAACAAACTGATTTCGAAAAGTGTGCTTAAGGAATATCCGACGGAGCACAAAAGTTGAAATAAATTTAAGTCATCCGACAATCGGAGAAAATATTCTAGCCAAAAAATATCAGCCAACCAAAGCACTGTCGCATTGTCAGACGTCAGATGCATGAGACGCCAGCCTAAGACGGACATATTGATCAACTTGATTCACACTAGACACACACACTAACTTTGTTCTTTGTTCCTCAACTTTTTACACATTTCACACTAGTTCGCACTGCGTAGATCATCTATGATCCCAGTGTAGCGCAAGACGTTAGACATTTTCAATCAGACAGTGTCTGATGGTGCATCATTCAGTTTTTTTTACAAAAAAAAGTTTTTATTTTAATTAGCCCAACCAAAATATATATGTATAAATGCTTTTTAGGAATAGCACGCGGTAGAAAACGTAAATCTGATGAGGGAAATTTCAACAAAGAAACAATGCAAAAGTTATAAATGATATAATGTTGAACAAGCTATCTTTCTGAAAAGCTACAGAAAAATATGATCTTAAATTTCAAACAATTTTTGGATATGTAAAAAAACAAAAGGAAAATCCAGATGCATATATTAAAATGACAACCAACTATTCTTGTAGAAAAGTATTGTCCAAACAACAAGAAAATATTCTCACAGAATATATTTCCAATTCTGCAAAAATGTGTTGTGATCAAATTATAGTTAATGCTAAGACACTAGCTATAATTATCAAAATATCAGCTATTCTTCAATAACAATTCTAATAAATATTAACCATTCTACATAAAAGACTCCTTTATGTGTTTCACATTCTCCAAACGAATAAAAATTAAAATTATTGTCTGAGGGTAGAACATGGTTTGTCTGATTGTACAACACTTCTGTTCCACTATCAGACATTTACAATTTTTATTGAAAATATATTTCAGCTTTTATGTTTCGATTAAATACATTCATTTTTTCAGAAAACATTTCTTAAAACTAAAGTTTCAATTTGTGTCAAAATCTGATTTTAATTTAGATAAAATAAGAGATTTATACCCAAAATACTTTTCTTGACTGACTGTGGAACACCCTCCCCTAGAGCATAGGAAAACATAAGCAGCAGAAGAAAAATCTCATTTTGATTTGTAATCAAAACAAGCATGGAAAAATGTATATCTATTTACTTATTTAATAACATATAAACTTTTTTTCTGTTTATTTTCCCTCCTGTTTAATCTAACTGAAAGATTAATGAATAATAATAACCAACTAGGAGGCGTTTTCGATATACCTGTGGGATGAGCGGTAGATCGGATTAAATAAAATTTTACAATACAGATTGATTATGATTAAATGGCATGAATTTTTCAAAAACATTCTTTCTATTACCCATTTTGTTAATAAAAACAATTGTTGGTTATATACTATACTTTTCAATTTGATTTCTGTCCTAAAATCAGAAATCCCTTAAAATGCTTTCTGTTTTTCTTGAATACGTGATTAAAATCACACTTTGCATATTTCTTTAAACTTTCTTTCTCACTTTTACTTTTGATAAGCCGTGTTTCAGTCTTTTTCTCTGATAGTGTCTTTGCTTGTTACACGCAAGATAGAAAAAGGTGAGGTTTTATTTATTAGACTTGCGAGTTGACGAATTCGTAACTGGGATGTGGACTCCCACAGTTCACAAGTCGAGCAAATTCTGCATTGTTTTTCTGCTGCACTTACAATCATTAGTACTTTTTGTTGTATATGTAGTTGATATGTTGCTAAATAAATTTTACTACTTTTAAATTATAAACAGGTTTCTTAATCATTTTATCACATATTTACTTTCAAACATTCCACATTTCAAAAAATATAGAAAGCGTTGCAATATTACGCATAAAATATATATTCAGTATATAATTAATTATCATGATCAATAATTTTCCAATATTAAACATTTTATTAAATAGTAGATAAATATATATTATTCGATTAAATCACAATCGGAAATAAAAAATGGCACGATTTACATAAAAATAATGAAATGAATACATTACACATAAGCGAATTATATATAAAAAAAAGTTTGTTATTGATATTTTTCACAATCACTAGTTCATGCTGTTAAATCCTTTGCTGGTTGTTCTTTGGTACATGGCCTATAAAATTCCTGACCTCTTTCATGTATCCATTTATTACAAACTGAAAAATTAATATATGGTTTCATTTAACTGAGTGACTACGTCCACAAGAATATGTAATGTAGTTTTTAAAAAAATGTATCATGAGCTTGTGGTGATGTCGATGCCATTCCACCCGTCGACAACAAAGCGATTATCGGTAACGATTATCACCACTAAATTGGCGAAAACGGCAGTAAAAATTCTTCTTTTTCTTCTAGGCAACAAGATTTTTTTTTCTGTGTGCGCATGTGTATATAATAGCTTTAAATAAAAATACTTTATTAAAATACTGACTGCCTGTATTTAAATGAAATACTGCTGAGCATTTATTTTCTTCAATTAGCATTTTCCGACGAAGATCGATCATCATCTGACATAACTGATGTCACTAATGAAGTTCGCTAAACATCTTCTATAACAGGACTTCTATGCCTGCAGGTTATTTAAAATTTAAATAAAGCAGCACTTTAATTCTATTAATAATGACGTTTCCCCACACCTCTCTAATAATAAAAATAAATAATCTCGTTTAATATAATCCTATTTAAATAAAATCGTGCCTTATTACAGGCACTGAAATCGTGTTGTGGCAAATGATTCGTGAATTATATTATTGACTTTGATTTAGTTCTGGTGGCGCTCTTATTCTCAAGCTGGAAAACTATTATTTGATCTGTAAAACTAACTTCCAGGCAGACTAGTCTATATAATAAAGTTAAATTTCGTACGGTAGTGTAAATTTTCCCTATTCGATCACTAAATAGCCGCACTGCGGTCCTATTATATTATTATATTATTTTCACACACAAGAAACAAATATATAAATATTGTTATTAATAATAACATTTTCTATGCTACCAACTTACTTGCGCGACATGGTGCTAAATATTTGAAACTTTTAGTAGTACGTTATGTTGTAATGAACAGTTTAATATAAATTGACGTTTTCATTATTAGTATTATAGTATATATATAGATACCTACTGTTTTATCATTAGGTATGAATTAAAAATTTTATTTTATTGCGCTTTTTTTGTGTGTGCTTCAGTTTCTTTTAAGTAGTATTGTAATTGAAACAGAGCAAAATGTATTAATCTTATTTTTTTTTCCGTCTATTCCACTTAGCTGTAGAAAAGAGTTTTCACAGCTACTACCTAACCAGTAGGCAGTCCTAATTCATCCTTTTGTTTAACTGTGCTGCGTTTGTTTATGTAGTTTTGGTTCATTTGCATTTCGGTGGTTGAGAGCTGATTGTTTCATATCCCACCTGATTAAATTCACTACTGACTCAAAACTTTCTCTTTGCTGTTGCTAATGCGCGGTGCGTTACATTATTTTATATACGCATCATGAATAGTCTCTTAGTTGTAGCTCTATTGCGTGCGTTCAGTCAGAGCACTGCACTCAATTGCGATTTTACACATTGCGTCTTTGATGGAAGTTTGACCGTAACATTCGAAATTGTTTTGACAGAGTTATTTACAAAATAAAAATCTATTTATTAATATTGCTTATTTATCGCTATCTCTAATGCTTTCTCATTTTCTATACAACGTCTTCTCTATTATTAATTTCATTATTTAAAAGCACATACTTAGAATTCATTGTCTAATCATGATTTCTGCTCTGACTGTTTCTCACTGTTGTTGCGCTCTACATTATGCGTGTGGCCAGTTCTAGTTAGATCTTAACCCGAACTTATTTAAAATAGTACAGTTATTAACTTCATCGAAAGTTGTTACACCTAGTGTGTAATTTTTACTTGCGGTTCCGCTTTAATTTATTCTGTTTTGATCGACCCCGGAGGGGTTCGTGTGTAATAAGTCCGGGTGCATACACGTACTTTTCTGGATTCGGTTGACGTTCGTATTTTGCTTCATAGCGGACCTCCAGGTTATCACGTGGCCTGTTTAAATAACTTTTAAAAATAAAGCCCAGACCAAATAAAATAAAACAAAAATAAATTAACAATTATTTTAAAAGCAATAAAAAAATAAATAAATAAATTAGAAAACGTTGTAATAAATAAATAAAAAAATGTTGTTAGGTTGTAATCTGTTTCGCCTATTTAGCTTGTCCACCTTTTTTTTCCATTTCGTTTCCATTTTTTTTAATTAGTTTAATGCTTGCGTCTAATCTTTGGTAAACAACTGTGATAGTCTTAGGATTCATTTTATGTTGAGATTACTTATTAGTGGTTGGGTGTACTCGAAAGTTTGGTTAACTGAAGGTTTGATTTTTTTTTTTGTAGTGTTGACAATAGTAGATAATGAGTAGATGATTTGTTACGATTTTTGGGCACAGATGTCTATGGATGTTTACAATAATACGAGTGGTATTATTATTTTGTTTCTTTATTGGATTTTTTTTTAAAAGTAATGTTGGTGCATAGGCATGGAAGAGTTTTGAACGCTAGTGCGTTGCGTTTTGTTGCATCCCTAACTTTGAGGCATTGTCTTGAGGTACCTTTAATATTCCTAAGGAGTTTCGTGTTGGAAGCCCGAGAATTACCGTGTATCGGGATGTTTAGCTCACTAATAAAGTGATTAAATCGTGCATGTTATTCATGTTCCTTAGATGTCCCACTTCTTCTGTTTGTTGTTATTTGATCGTTATATTGTTGAGTTGTTATATTTTTTTTTGTCTTATCTATCGTTGTTTTTTACCCAAGCTTAAGATTAGTTTGATCATAGTATGATTGCTTCGCTTAATTTATGCTTGTTTTGGTTAATTTTTGATAGGGATTTGAATATTTATTTGATTATTTTGCATATTTGGTTATTTTATTTTGGAATATTTTTATGATTTTATTCATTTTCTTCTATGACCGATTTATTGCTACCGTTTCTTGATCGTCAGTAAATCTTTGCCTGAGATTTTGCTCCTACTGGTGGAAAGAGCTAGTTGTAACAGTTCAAATCGGCCACTAGAATTATACTATTTATTTTTAATATTTTGCTATTCGTTTGGTTTTTTGCAAATGGAAACTCTCTAGTTTCTATTTCTATTTTATTTTAATAATTAGTAATTTAATTACTTTCAACCCTTTTTGGAACGGCGCGCGAGTGAATCAATGATGATCGATGAGTGTTTTTTAATGATGGAGGGGAATAGTTAGATCCTGCAACTGAACTGGTCGAATTTGATAATGGTTCGCGTTTAGTCGGAGTTTTCCACTAAGAGTCCGGAAGTCTTCTTAACTTAGGGTCCACACAAAGGTCCTGGGAGAGATTACGTCGTGCGAAGAGTTGAACACCCAAACGCGGATTCCGTAATCCGCTCTCAAATATTGTCGTCGAGTGACAGAGATAACTGCCAGAGACGGTGCGCAAATTGGGGAGTTTTGTGCCTAATTCTGGTCTTGGGGGTCTAGTGGAGTCCCGAAGAGGAGTGGAGACTGTAATCTACACATGTGTTGGGTTTACTATCAGCCACAACAACCAACTTTTTGGTTGTTGTGTAACTTTTTATATATATATATCTTTTTTTATTAATACAATATTTATTGTCACTCAAATGGCTATCGCCATATAGCCATTGACTTACCATAATCGAGTTTTTATATTTTGTTTAGTTTACATTTTTATAAGAATTATTGATTTTCATTTTTATTTCGGGGACCTGGGTTGTAGCAGAGTTGTACGTTTAGAACAGTAGAGTCTCTTCAGCCAGACGTGGTATTTCTAAAGGCTGAATGGCGCCCTAATTACCATAATTTTTGAAAGACCGTTCTACAAACGAACCCATGAGACACCCAGTCGGTGATCTAATTCAGCTCCGCTGCAATTCATTGGTTCTCAAGGTAGCTAACGGCTACCTTTGTTCATTTGGATTATTTTTATTTTTTATTTGTAAATTTTGATTTGTCTGTAAATTAAATTAAATAACTTTTATATTGTTTCTATATTGGTATTAATTTTGCGCCTTTGCTGCTGATGCTCCAACATCAGTAGCGTAACCTTTTAACACCATTTGGATTGTGATAGAGCGCATGTTGGAAATTAAGGAGAATACGAAGCTTCTATTTCCAAAAGTCAACCTCACCTTCGCGTGGTGTACTCTGTTTGTAAACTAACGAGGCTCTGGCGTCTATTAAATGTATTTTTTAACCAATTATTATATTGCCTTGTAATTCCAATTTCCTAGGTTACAGAATATTTGACGGAATTATAGTTCTACATAAACGCAACCTCTGAAGTATTATATGTAGCCAGTATAAATAAAACATTTATATTATATTAACGGCTATTTTTGGGGTGCTAATCCTGAATAGGTTCAAGTAATCATAGTATTCAGCCCGGGCAGTCACCCCGAACGAAGTCGGGTTTATACACTAGTTAAAAATTAATATTCTAAAACCAGATCAATGCTATACTTTTTAAGTATCTACTAAAATACAGTATGCCAAAACAAATTTCCAATATAAGTAGAGTGCGTCCACGTTAAATTTAAACTAATAGTTATTACAGAAAAGCAATGGTGTCAGAATAAAAAAATGTTTATTTTTATTTAAAAATTGTTCAGTTATTGAATTGATAATTGAAAGAATTAGAAACATGTATTAAAATTTGCATGCATTATTAAAATAATTCTGTTAGCATTATGTTGGTAATCATAGCAACGAAGACTTGTCAAAAATGTAGGAGTGATCTGGTTTACCTATAGATACATTTAATGATTACTTAGTTTTATTTCCTTTCCACTTCGAGTAAGCAATATTAAACTAACTTTGTACCAAATTGTATCAAATGTTCTTACGAAAATGGATGAACTAAACGCACAACCGATATAATTACGAGTTCCGCTCGTAGGCGTGAAATGTATTTTGAACATGTGTGTGTCGACTCAGAGTCTCGACACTCCGATATCCTCATCCATCTACTTTCCGTCGCAATCCGCGAGGCACTGAAAAGAAACTATTAGGAAACCCATATAACATCAGCGTTACATCTTCAAGTTGGATTTTATTTATGTGATAATGAATATATATGCCACTATATATCACTGAACTGAACAAAATTAAAATAATTACAGGGTGTTAACAAGCAGTTGTGGAATATTCACACCACGTACTCCTGACATCAAACAAACAACTTTTTTTAATAACTTTTTTCCAAAAAATCAAATTTAATTATTTCACAATATTGGGCAACATTTAAAAGCTTCCAGAAACAGTTTGACATCCACTGTAATCCACGGCGGCTCGAGCCTACCAACCGTAAACAACCGTTATCGAGACAGGCGTGAGAGACGTCGAAGAAATAACATGTGCAATAACTCGCCCACACAGCAAATAAGAGCAGGTCACACGGTTTATTTATATTTTTCTATTTGTCTTGAAATTAGAATAAAACAAAATTAATCAGAGAAGTGGAACATTGTTTAGTAAGGGTTAAAAACACATATTGTAAACACTTTTATTACAAATACACAAAATTGAAAAAAAGTTTTAAAAGTTATGTAATGTAAAATAAAAAATACTGTTTTGCTTAAAAAATTCAAAATCTTTTTTTAAGTTTATTTAATCTTTTAATTCTAATTTCAACTTTATTGGCTAAATTTTGTTCCATTTGATAGTATTGTCAATTAATGTGTATTTTAAACCAATAAAAACTACTTATTTTACTTATAAAAAGTAAAAAAAAGTGGTAAAAAATTAAAAAAAAATTGTACTTTTTGTAATCTTGCTAGAAAATCAGATAGCAAATTACAATTACACAAACAGTTCTTTAATGTTACATTTATTAGGACAACGCAGATTAAGACAATACCTGCATACCACTAACATTTGGTGTAATTACTACTATAAATTAGTAATGAACTTCAACTTACCAGGCGAGGTGATACGGCTTGCCACCTTGCTGCCTCACGCAATTAATCATTCATATCATCACATACACAAATGTCCACAGCACTAGACAATAGCAACTAGACATGCACAATACATTAGACAATACACATCACATTATCAATTTATAACACTATCATTCACTAATAAGTTAAAGACTACCATTTTCTTCAATCACATGGTGAGCCTGATGAACTCTTGAGAATGGTTCACCAGCTTTTCCACGAATTATTCCTATAACTTTAAAAATTCATGCATGAAGCGCATCTTCAGTATTAAAGGGCTCTTTGTATACCAGATATTTCCTGTAACCCCATAAATAAAAATCTAAGGAATTTAAATTAGGGAACTATCTAGCCACGCAATAGTTTGTCCACGGCTTATCCGCCTATTTGGAAATATTTCATGCAAAAATGAAACTCGCTTCGACCTGAGAATAAAAATGATGTGGAGCTCCATCATTCATAGACCACGCCTCATGACGTAATTGTAATGGGACATCTTCCAATAGTTGCCATAAATTGGTTCTTAAAAATTCAAAATATGTTTCTCTAGTTAAACGAGAAGGTAAAAACAAAAAGGTCGATCCATGCCGGCAGTTGAGTATTTACGCTGGAGTTTTCTTTTCTTTGTTGATGAAACGATTGATTAATTGCTATATGCTTGGGTTCTAATAATTGCTGTGATTTAAGCTAAACGTGCTTTATTTGCTATATATAAAAATAAAATAAGCAGAATTGCAGTGGTTTGGCTACCACTACTACCAATGTCAGCCGAAACTGTCATTAGTCTTCTACACTTGGTAGTGGGCACACTCTGCTTACTGCCCTTCGTATGAAGCCTTTGGCTGTTTGAATCTTCACAACTCGAACGATCAGCTCCTTCATGGAGTTAAGTTACTCTACCCAGTTTCCACTGTCGAGATGGTAGCCCATCTTTGATCAAAACCAGATCTTTTAAATTTATATTACTAGTGTGTTTGGATGATTTCTTTCGATTTTGTAAAGTATGTAGATACACGATAGACTATCTTCGCCAAAATTGTTGATGTAAAGTTTGTAGCAATTGGTATCTCTGTAGTCTATTCCATGGTGTGTTTAATACATTTTCATCTGAAACCGTAGATATTGCACGGCCAATTAAGAAATGAGCAGGAGTTAATGGAGCTAGGTCGTTCGGATTAGAGAACATTTCACCTAAAGGGCGAGAGTTTACTGTCGCTTAAATTTCAATTAATAATGAGTAAAATTCATCATACTTCAATAATGCATTACCAACTATACGGTTAAGATAATATTTGACTGTCTTAACCGCAGCCTCCCAGAAACCACCTCGTAAGTCTTTTTTAATCTATACCTAATTGATATAAGCATCTAATTGCTAAGAACGGTGCCGCTGTAGTTCCATACGTAACTGTGTTAAAAATATACGTCGACAAACGAAATGAATCATTTGACTTCCAAATAATTTTTGGATATATTCTTTGCTGTGGCTCAATGCTAATTGGTAGATACATTTTTTCTATATCCGCGATAACAACTATTTTATGATTCCTAAATCTAATGAAAATGTCAAATAAACAATTCTGAATTGTTGAGCCGGTGTGTTATTGAATGTCATTAAACGAAATGCCGCTTGTCGTTTGAGCTGACCGGTTAAAGACTACACGTAATTTTGTTGTCGTTGCATTTTCTCGGAAAACACCGTGATGCGGCATATAATAGTCCGTATCGTCATCGTTTTCTGTGTAATCATACCACGACTTATGCTGTAAATTTGCATATTCAGCCATAAATTGTTGATATAGATCATACAATCTCAGTTGCTTATGTAATCGTTTTTCTAAGCTAAGAAATTGGTTGATAGCGTTTTCTTTTGATTTTCCTAAAATATCTGTGGAATACTTTAATGCAATAGTAACTTGAAATCGGCCATCTCAATTTTGTTTCTTTGTTTTTTATTTTATTTATTATAAATTAAGTAATATATAATTACTTATTTATAGTGAAATTTATTTCACTTTCGTTGTTGAATTTAATATTTTGCAGATTGCTGATTTCGTCAATTTGCTAAAATTTCTCCAACTCACTACGTAATGTTTCATTAGTTTCTAGTTTGAATACTTTAACTTCACCTTTACGTATATTATTGTTATCAGTACTTACTGGGCCTGATACTATCCAACCTAATTTCGTTTGTTGAAGGACCGGTTAATTTTCATCTAGATCAATTTGGCCTTGCCCTATTAGTTTTAAATAATGACTGGTTCCAATTAATGTGTCAATAGTACGCGCTTAATTAACGGTCCGGTCGGCTAATTTTTTGAGTGGAGTCTACGTAACAACTCGGTAAACAATTGCTAATTTCTGGAACTACTAAACAAACCCACCCTTCCTTAACAAATTTCGGTTTGATTTTTAATGACCTATACGTGGTGTGATTTTCCTACAAGCCAAGATATGTATATACGTATATACTGTAGGCCCTGAATACATTAATCAATGTCGCATACATAAAATTTATGCATATGATATGCACATAGACTGGCCCGTGTACTGCAGTATCAATGTACTTGTATTTGATGTATACTGCAACATCAAGATGTCATGACAACACGTTTTAATTTTGCTGCAGCACCGCCCCGCCAGATGGTTTTCAGTACAGACCCTGTATACAGTTTAAATTTAGCCTTACCTATATTTGCTGTTAGTGGCCCTTGGTAGATTTAACCGACAGATCAGTCTCTACAGAAAAAAATGGAGCCGTGTGTGCCCACTAAGAAAATATAAATACGTACGAAAAATTTAAAATTTATGGACCTTTTATAATTTTTGAATATGTAATTTTTTACTATTGTAGCGGATTAATAACTTCAATTAATTAATTTGTTTATTTCATATATACTGTAGTCTTAGCCTGATGATGTCTTGTGCGAAACTGGTGGCTAATTAATTAAAGGAATATTTAGAATATTTTTGGGTGATTATTAGACAAAACTTTACCTTTACCTTACCTTAACCATCTAACCAAATGGACCGAAAAGTACAATATCATAAATATGTACGTTTGAAGCATGGCGTTCCAAACCAAGGGTTAAAAAATGTACGTGTGTCCAATTAATGTGTACCAACATAAACAATAAGATCGAAAGTAAGAATAGATAGAGTTAAATCTGCTTATATGCTACAGAGTGAGTTGGTAGTGCAATATGAACATACATACGCCCCTCAAGAAAAAGACGAAAGAAAAAAAAAACGCGTTGAATTCAAAAATCCAATTCGTGACGCCGTCATTGAAAGCGACGCGAATGGCGGATGTAGTGATATCGATACCATTGGACAAGTCGACAGCAGAGCTATTATCATGACCATCATCATCACTAAGTTGACGAAAATGCATGCAAAAATTCATGTTTCTTTTCGATTATAAAATTATATCTTTTCTGTCAGATATAATTATTGTTCTGATTTGTGTGAATAAATTAAATAGTATTGTATTAGCGATTAATAAGCAATAATTGAAGTGATGTAATAAGAAAGAATAAATGAATATTTTTGATGTTTGGAATAGTATTCGTATTCTCGTCTTCACAATATAAAAGTTCATCGAATTACATAATCTATGGCAAGCATCCAACCACAAGCTCATGAGTAATCAGTAAAAAAAAATTCTATGACCGGTAAATTACATTTTTCCCAACTTTTTTTACAATATTTTATTGTAAAACTGATTTTATTTTAACAATCGAAAAGTATGTAGGAAGCCATGAATTTATTAAAGATTCCAAAAGTCATGAACTGAACCCCACAAAATGGTGGAGGTTCATTCTGATCAAAAACCCCGCTTGCAATTAATAATTTATCCTTTACATGGCATGTACAAGAAAGAGCCTACCCCATTTAGATCCTGCTAAAACTGGACACGCAGCGTGCCTCGTTCTCTTGTCGCCTTCACCATTTGAGAATAAATTGTACCAAAAGGCTGCTGTACCTTTTTTTGGCCATAAAGAAGTTTTAAGAATTGGAAACACAGTTGCACCACCTTGTGGTACATCACTCATCTAAAATAAAATAAATTTAATTACAACATTTTCCTATAAAATAAAAATGTATATTTTTTTCTATATATTGGATAGTTAATATAATAATTCTACTTAGCTTTTTTTTGGATTGTCTATCCTATTATATTTCTTTTTTATTTTCTTTAACCGTGACAGCTGTTTCGGTATGTTAAATCTTCGTTAAAGCGTTCTTTGGCTTTATTATTTATTATGTCAATTTTAAAGAAAAAAAAAATAACAGGATAGGAGATCCAAAAAAAAGCTTAGTAAAATTATTAAAATAAAAATTAGATACGTACATAAAATAGTACTGTTGCTAGTCGATTTCCGGTACCCAAATTTTTGAAAGCGTTTTTTTCTTCTTTCTGAAAAAGCAATATGCTATGCTACTTACTATACGGGATGTTCCCTAATGACTGCTAAAGGGGGTGATTCTAGGGACCGATCTAAGAAAACAAGTTCTTATTAATGTAGAGTCTAAACGTCTTAACTGTTGTTAAGACGTTTAAAGACGTTCACAAAAAATGGAATTTTGGACATATTTCCTAAATGGTTATATCGATTTTCTTCAGTTTGGTACTGTTGATACACAACCTAACAACATGCATTTTTTCATTATAAAGACAATTCAAGATACATTCCAGTGACGTAACTAGAGATATTAATCTACGAATGTGTATTGAAATATTGGTAACTCACTGGATGTGTGTGTGTATGTGTGCTTTTTTTAAATTTTGATCCAATAGTATGAATTACCGAAGCATTAATTGAAGTAAAAATGTTATTTGCAGTTTTTTGATATAGCGTTCGACTTTTAAGCAAATCATTAAAGTTTTAAATAACTCGCAAGACGTTTTTAATGGTGTATTTAAAGTGACAGGAATTTTATATTTTATTATGCTCAATTTTGTTCAATAATGTAATCAAATGCCACTAGTTAGTTGCTTTATTAACTATCTATGGACATAAGTAATACCTTTTTAACACACGTACTTAAAAAATCATTAATATTCGATTTTCACTAATACTGAGCAAGCAATTTTCTCTAATTTTTTGTCAAAAATTATGGTCATTATGGTACGAAAGTGCAAGGGGCACGTTTTCATTAGTTTTCTTTGACATTCATAATATTACAAATCCATAGATTAATATCTCTGGGTACGTCCCTGAAACGAATTTTGAAGTTTCCATACAATGAAAAAATGCATGCTCGTAGTAGTACTATTACCGAATTTGAAGTGAATCGATGTGAATACCATTCGGGAAATATGTCCAAAATTCCATTTTTGTCTTACTTTGACTCCCTATATCTCAAAAGTTGAGACGTTTAGACCCTAGATTAATACGAACTTTTTTTCTTAGAATGGTCTAAACCAAACTCTCCCTTCAATATTAGTATACCATTAAGGCACACCCTCTATATGGATAGTTAACTACAATATTAATTTATCAAAATAAGTATATATATCAGCCAACTGTGGTCTGAATCTTAATTACAAAAAAAGAGTCAAAACAATCTCAGCAGTCGCCGAATAAGTTGACATTTTTTTAAATAAATGCACAACAATACACTGTCGCAACTAAATTAAAAATTTGGGTCTATGTAATTAATTGTTAATATATTTTTTCATTAGATAATAGACACAATGAACCATAATAACGCGATAAGTGAAAAAACTTTCTGAATAGGTAAAATATAATGTCGTAATTATCAGTTAAAGTTGATCATTTCTACCATTTATTCGGTATTACCAGCTTACGTTAGACAAAGACTCTACGTGCAGAGAGAGAGAGAGATTTTTATTTTATCTATATTTATATATTTAATTATTTAATTTTCAATAACTTGAATTTCAATAATTAAAAATTTTAAACTGGTTCGCAAAAGTCATTAAATTCATATATTGTCATAATTTTCTAAATTGTCAATTTGAATTACTTTTCATAAATATTTCTTGTCGTAATTATATTCTTATCATAATATCTGATGATGGCTTATATCGAAACACGTGTTATATTATGATTTTTATATGTATATTGATTTAAATATAAATTATATAACTTTTTGAGACGTAGATTGGAGAAAATTTTATAATAATAATTATACAAAATAACGGATCTTTGAGAAAAAATGGAACTTCAATTTAAGTTTAAAAGAAATGGGAAGATTAGAAGTGAAACAAGTATATAACAAAAATGGAAGAAGAGGTCGATTGGATAGAGATAATTTAAATAATGGAACAGTCGAAAAAGGTATTTGTTAGTCTCTATTATTCTTAAACATATTTCCAAATGTAAAAATAAATTAATCTAAAATAAATTTATCTAATTATAATGAATCTAAAATATCACTAATATGAATGTGCAGATTAAAATGTAATGTTGAAAATTCACGAGAAATTTATGAGCTTGATTTTCAAATAGTAGAAACATAAAGAAACTGTCCAGCTATTTTAGGTTTAGCTGAGTGTAAAAAATTAAGTTTAATTGAAAGGCCGAGAAAGATAACAGTTGCTCATATTATAAATAAGATTGTTTTGATGGGGTAGGATGTATTAAAAATGTACATTATAATATTAAAATTAAATTTTACTTAGCTTTTTTGGATTTCCCACCCGGTTTTAATTCTTATTTTATACTTAAGCTTCTCAACTCGACACTATTATATAGACAATATTATATAGACGGGAATCTTTAAAATTAAAGATTCCCGTTAATTCTCGAGCTAAAAAAATCCGATATTTAATAAAATCAAAGTCTAAATCTAAAGTCAAAAATCTAATCAGCATTAGATAAATTAAAAAAATGAAATATTATTCAAAAAATACTGGAACTTATGGACTGGTGCCATCCATTGGTAGTTTTTAGATAGCCAACAGGTAAAATTAAAATTTGTTTGGATCCGAGATCATTAAATGATCTAATACGTAGAGAATTTTTTGAAATACCCGCAATTCTCCGTGCTGCGACTTATAGTTTCGGAGTATTGAGCATATTTTTCCGAAAATTGTTCGAAAATCCGCTATATTTGGCCATTACTAATACAATTCGTCGATTTAGAAGGCTTGAAACCATTATATCTATGGTATTTGCTCGAGATATTTCAAAAACTTTTAAAACCTATTAGCAGAACTATCAGGGGCGTCGTTATTTAGCCTTTTAGATGCTAGTAGGTGTTTCTATTAAATACCATTGAACAACGAAAGTAGTCGCTTATGTACATTTGCCAACCCGTTCGGGAAATATATTTTTTAGCGTTTACCATTTTGAATAAGTTCGGTTCCGGCAATATTGAAGCTTATGGTCGAAAATGGGTGACACTCGTCATATTCGTGATTTCTCCTAGAATTCGACTAGTTAGGCGGCTTGAAACCTTAAGTATTTATGGTATTTTATCGAGATATTTCCAAAAATGTCGAATTCTCTTTGATACGACTTATAGTTTCGGAAATACAAGCAGAATTGGTCGAAATGGGTGAATGAGTAATAAACTCCTAATAAACGGATTGTTGCCTCGGTTGACTCATATCAAAACGATTTGGGAGCAGTCTTCTTCAAGACCATTTACCTGTACTTTATGCATCTCGTTAACGGATGCTGAAACAGGCTATGCACAAATCGAAAAAGAGATGGCAGCAATAGTATTCGCATGCACGAGATTGCACTAATATATATTAAGCAAACTAATAATAGTAGAAAGCGAACATGAACCGCCAACTTCGATTTATAAAAAACCGCCTGTAAATTGGCCATTACGGCTTCAATGATTGTTCATAAAAATGCAAAATTTATGACATAGGTAGTATACCAAAAAAAACAAAGAATTAATTATATTTGATTTTTTATCTAGAAATTATTTATAAGATTGAAAAAAATTAATTCGTGAAATTAAATTAAATGAGGATATAATAGGTTTTGTAGATAATAAGATAAATACATGTTTAAATTTTAGAAACTCAAATTCAGATGAGCAATTAATTCCATCTGAAATTTCAAATGACGTATGGGAATGCGTAGGAGCTGACGTGTACAAGTATAAAAATAAAAACTATCTGCTAGTAATAGATTATTTTTCATAGAAAATTCATAGAAACCAGACCATTTGATAAATTAGACAGCCCACATACCGTTGACGCGTTAAAATCAATTTTTGCAACGCATGGTAAACCCTTAATTTTACGTTCCGATAACGGTACGAATATTAGCTCATAACATTTTCATATTTTAGACGAAAAAGTAAAGAATAGAACCTTGAAAGAGCATCGGACTTGCTCAAAGGAAAACAGGAAAAACAAAGAAGTTATTTGGTAAGCCGGTAAAAAATTGACGGAACTTAGGATTGGCGACCGAGTGAGTGCAGAAAATGGATAAATCAGAGTGGCAGTCTGATATAATCTAAAGCATATCCAAAAAACCGAGATCATATATAATTCGGTTAAATAAAGGTAGCATCTTAGAAAGAAATTGAAAATTCATAATTAAAGACTCCTACAGAATTCAGACTCCATCGACCCTAACTCCTGTCAATAATACAAATGTAAGACCCAAACGAATTAAGAAAAAACCAAAGAATTGGGAAGATTATGGCCGTACATAGATAAAATTAATTAGAATAAGCTTTAGGATAAATTGAGTAGATTTTAAGATTGTTCAGCTTTTTTTAGTTCAAAGCTTCAAACTTTTATAAACAAACGGAGATGTAGAAATAGTAACAAAAGCCGACAGTTTGGTGAGGTGAAGCGCGCAATAACTAGTGAGTCGAGTAACCGACACTACATGAATTAATAAATAAAATAAAATGAACTTGTACTACCCTAAGTGTTTTAGTTAAATAATAAAATAGCTAAAACACAAATGCAATACTCTAATATCTCCGATACTCTACATCGAGGTACTACTGCCGGCTTCCATTATCTAAAACAAGAGAATTCCACTAGGCTCAATAAGTTTTTACCTTCAGAGAGTAGCGTGCGATATGTTGCCATGTACGTTTCTGGGCTTCCTCCTTCCATTTAATTGCAATTTGCAGAGATTGCCACTTATCATCGAATATTGTAATTTGATTCACTTGTGCATTTCGCGATTTAATTTTGAGAAATTTTCTTGAAAAAGTATTCTCGAGAAGGCGCCAGCGTTACGTTGAGTTACGATAAGTGTTGCTAGCTAGATTCTCAATTTCAAAGTCCAATTTTTATGTCACTCAATACATCTGGATACCAGACCTGGGTGTCTTTTACGTCGCACATTTGAATCAGTTAAAATATTTTTTCTCTACATAGTAGCTTAACATATCAGCAATAACATTTATAAATTAATAATAGCAACAGTTTCTCTAATTAACTTCCACTTAATTTTATAAAACTTCGACAACGTTATATACAGGGTGTGTCGCTACTAGTATTCTTAATTTCAATGGTGGATAGGGGATGAAAAACTGAACGGAAAATCTCTAAACAAGGGGGAGTCTATCTTCAATAGTTGCCGAGATAATCAGCATTTTCTGATTTCTTCAAAAATGTTCGTGAACTGCAGTGTAACTGACCTACGCGATACTGGGTTCATATCACACGTAGTATAAAATTTCTCTATTTAATGTGAGAGACAGTGGCGGCGTTTTAATAATTTAATTTTAAAGCGAATTTTAAAGTTTCAATTTTTACAGATTTTCAATCTATTAATATTAAAATTTGGTAATTAATCAATTTTGGAGTTTAAAATTCCTTTGGAATTTGATCTAGAACGTCTTAGAGGGCATTGAAGGATTAGCTTTCTTAGTTATTAAACTAATTCATTATTTAATATGCCATTTTTTTTAAATGTTTGCCTAATTTTTATAGCAATAATTTAGAGAGAATGCGTTTGTTTTGAGTATGACGTTTAGTGAACATTTAGGTTTAATTATCAAAAAAAAATAAATATCTACATGAAAAAAAAACATTTTTTACATTTTAATAGACCGCACAATAGAATGTACTAATTTAATTTCGAAATTAAATTGTACATCGTATCATAGGTATAAATTATAAAGTGGAACAGATCCTGGAAGAGCCACAATGTGGATTTAGAAAAGGTAGAAGCATACAGGACCATATATTTACTATAAAGCAAATGGTGGAAAAGGCAGGGAATAGTAAAAAAAATATATATGTAGGTTTTCTAGATCTAAAGAAGGCATTCGATAAAATAAATAGAAGCAGATTATGGAATATAATGAGAGAGAGGGGTATAGAAAAGAAAATGATTAGGTTAATAAGGAAGATATATGAGGAGAATGTAAACAGCATAATAGTAAATAGTAAAGAATCTGAAACATTTAAAACAATGGACGGACTAAGACAGGGAGGAGGACTGTGTCCAACATTATTTAACATATATATGGATGAGATAATGAGAGAAAGTGATAAAGAGGAAAGAGGACTAGTCGTTGGATATAAAAACATGCAAAGAGTGGTTATAACGACTGGAGCATTTGCAGATGATGTGATGTTAGTTGCGGAGAATGAAAAGAGTTTGCAGAGAAAATTGAACAAATGGAACGAAGTGCTTAAAAAATACGAGATGGAGATGTGCAAGGAAAAGACAAAGGTAATGGTAATAGGAGAGAAACAGAAGCTAGAAATTAAGATAGAATAGAACAGGTCGATTGTTGTAAGTACCTAGGAGTGCAGATCAGTAGCGGTGGTAAACAGGAAAATGAAATTACGGAGCGGGTGAATAAAGCAATGAATGCATATTATAGAATAAATAGAGTAATAGTGGAGAACAAGGAAATCACAAGGAAAACAAAAATAAATGTATACAAGACCATAATAAGACCGATTTTAACATTCGGATGTGAAACGTGGAAAATGGAGCAAAGACATAAGTAGGGTACAAGCTGTGGAAATGAAAGTCTTGAGAAGAGTAAAAGGGGTAACAAAAAGAGATAAAATAAGAAGCAGCACAATAAGAGAAGAGTTGGAGATAGAACCAGTGGTGGAGTTCATCCACAGAAGGCAGTTGGGATGGTGGGGACATGTGTTACACTACAGTGTTACACTTGGTACTAGGTTTTGTGACTATGCTGTATTCAGCAATGTCAACTTGTTTAATAACATTGCATTAACTTCGCTGTCATTCTTTAAAAGTAAAAACAGGAAACATAGAAAATAAGAAAATAAGAAAGAAAGAGAGAACAACAAATTAGAAAGAAACACTCTAGTGGAAACGTAAAATTAGATTAGCTAATGTTGAATTTGGAGCGAGTAACTTTGATTAGATTTGAACTTTTTTGAAAGTGTTTTGAAATATTTTCTAAACAATTATGGCAAATTATACTACAGCAGAATAGTGTGATATGCTGATGATTTATGGAGACACTCGTGGAAATGCATCTGTTGCAAAAAGGTTATATCGAGAATGATTTCCAGACCGAAAAGGTCCTTGTGAACGGGCGTTTGTTAATTTAGTGCAAAGGGCAAGAGATACCGGTTCGTTAATTCCCCATTCCAGTTTACCAGGAAGGCAATTAAATGTTCAGATCCAAGAAGGCATTTTAAGCATGATTGAAAGTGAGCCGTCGGCCAGTACCCGTGAAATTGCGCGACATGTTGAAGTTTCCAATTCTACAGTGTGGCGTGTATTATGGGAAAATGGGCACTATCCGTATCACATACACCATGCCCATTCTTTGGAACCGCAAGATTATTTAATCTTGCGGTAAGTAATTACACCAAATAATTAGTGCTATGCAGGTATTGCCCTAATCTGCATTACCCTAATAAAGGTAATATTAAAGTACGGTTTGTGTAATTGATAATTGATAACTTGCTATCTAATTTGGTAGCATAGAGATTATATAAAATACATTTTTTTAAAACTAAACATGACTAAAGTCAAATAGTTTTTGTTGGCTTTAAAAACAATTTGATAGAAAGTATTATGAAATAAAAGATGTTACATACTCTCCTCTGATTGAAATTAGACGAAGGAAATTGAAATTAGAATTAAATAGTTAAATTTAAAGAAATAACTTCAAAGTAGATTTTGAATTTTTTTTTAAATAAAAAACTTTCAATTTTTCTATTTTACATTACATAACTTTTACAATTTTTTTTTAAATTTTGAAGTGTTTTTAAGAGGTATTCTTATGACTAAATAAACATGTTCAATTTTTCTTTTTGCCACAATTGTAATTGTGGCTTTAAAGTACTGCAATGCACTCATATAATATGATAAGATTTGCTTCAACAGAAAACATAGCTTTGAATACATCTCTGATAACTAACAATAATCTACAATATATCTATCAAATTATTAACATTGCGTTCTTTTCGCTAATCATTTTTCGTCCAGCGCTTATTTTCTTATGGGTTTCTCGCCTTTAAGCTTATTTTACCATAAGCGGTATTCACCGTGTTTCTTTCACTGTGCGCTTTTACGCCGCAATTTTCTTATGTGCATTTACACTTCTGGGGGTTTTTCAGAGCGTTAATTTTATATACATATTATTCGTATGCGCTTATTTCATGGAATCGTTCCAGATAATTGTTTCGGAATTTTTAAAGTCCTATACTTTCTTATTAAATCGCAAATATTGAATTTCATTGAAATATCCAATTACGGTTATTCACGGTCAATACTACTTTGAATAAATTCGCTAAAATTTTGCTTGCATATTTTTCATAAACAGATGTATGTAAATAAATAAATTAAAATCGGTGAAACAAACTAATATTGATTCGTATTAAAAAAATGAAAGAAAGCGGACGAATTGAAACATGATTTTGAAAATTAAGATTTAACTAATTAAAAAATTATGTTCAGTTTGGATTTACGAAAGAACGGTGTTTTTAATATATATATAAATATTTTGGAAATGGCCCGTTTCGGCGTAGATCGTTTCGACGTAAGGACGTTCCGACGTACGCCGTTTCGGCGCAAAGACGATTCGGCGTAGCCACGTTTTGGGTTTAAATGATGAATATCATATGGAAAATTATGTGTAATGAAAACAAATTTGTCAGCATTGACTTGACACGTCTATAGCTATTGTAATAAAAGTACTATACTGCTGCGTAATACACGCAGTGTGTATGACATCATCATTAGATATTGATGGATGTTTGAATTTTTATTTAAATTTTAATTTTAATATACCAAGTGTAAACTGTGAGTTGTAGGAAAATTACACCACGTATAAGTCATTAAAAAAAAAAAAACGAAAATTGTTAAGGAAGGTTTGCTCTATCTACAATAGCTACCGAGATAATCAGCCTTTTCTGATTTCTTCAAAAACGTTCGTGAACCGCAGTGTAACTGACCTACGCAATTCTGGGTCTTGAAAAGTGTAACAAACATTGAACTCATTAACAAGTTCAATGTCACACGTAGTATCAAATTTCTAAATTTCCTTTGAAACAGTGGCGGCGTTTTAATAATTCAGGCGAATTTAAAGTCTAAATTTTCAGGTATTTTCAATCTTTTAATATTAAAATTTGGTCACAAATAAATTTTCATCTGTGTAATTAAATGCATTATTAAATGCAGCCGTTGATCTATAAAATTTTTGACACGATTGAAAGATGAATTTTAAGTTAGTGAAATAATTTTTTAATGTGTTGGATTAAGCATTGAAAACGAGTAGTAATTATTAACACTAAACATTTAACATCTTATAAAACAATATTTCGATTTAATAATGTAATTTAATTTCGGTTTTTATCGAAAGAAAGGAAGAATTGCGACGACGCTGGTTGCTCGCTAACCGGCTGCGATACAAACAATAATAATAATAATAATTTCCAATACAAAATGTTATCGTTATTCAGAGAAAAAAAAAGCTTCGCTTCTTCTTTGAGAAGCAGTGACTTCATTTTAGCAATAAATTAGAAGTAATTATTTTTATTATTAACTGATTTTTGTTTTGAATATGAAGTTTATTTGAAATTTATTTCTAATAATACTTATTTGAATGCGTGAAGAAAAGTCTCCATGAATACAACTATTTTTTTGCTTTTGATAAGTCACTTAATTTCGAAATAAAATAGTACTTAATATCGTAATAAGTACTCTGTACCAGCTAACAAAAAATACGTGAGATTTTTCGTTTATTAAAAATGTGTTACTAGCCTGTATGCAGAAATATCTACGTATTTAATAACATTGCGTTAGCTTGACTGGCATTAGTCATTCTTTAAAAACACATCAAACATAAAATTATTGCACTAGAGGATTATCAATAATTATTTCTTGGAATTAAATGGGTTCATGTTATAGAGAGAGCTGAAAAGGATAAAGAAAGAGAAAAAAGATAATTAGAAAGCAACAATCTACCAGCAGAAGCAATGGAATGGTAGTGGTCGTGCAAACCATTTAATTCGACAGAGAAAGAGAGAGAGATGAAATACTATGTACATGAGCAAGACAAAGATACGGAAATCTCTTTGGGAAATATCAATTCTATTGATATATAGTAGTAATTAGATAAGAAATTATGAATTTAAGGAAAAGAAATTTCGCGACATTGCTAATTTTCATATTTTTTTATTTTACCTTAAACTTGTGACATTGACGTATGGTTAGTGGTAATTATATAAGAAATTATGAATTTAAGAAAATACAAATTTGTATATACATATATTTTATATAATTTTTACAATATTCATTCTTTGAATGAATAAATATTATTCACACATACTATTTACTATAATTACGTTTAATAAGCTTGTGATTCACATTTTATTATTGAACAATTTCAAATTTATAATTTGTTTAGATTAGAATTCTATGTTTGGAAAATACTAATCTTAACTAGGAGTATAATAATCATTAACTGTCAAATGTAAAGATATCGATCAATAGGAAATCGATCGAGCCATACACAAAGAGTAGCAAGTACATAGAACGCACTCGTACTATTGCCTCATGTAACGGAAGGCTCACATATAACATGCGATTGCGAAGTATATCGCTATCAGTATAAAAAATTATGTTATGTTTGATATATATGATAAAGCCAGTATAAGCATAACAAACCCCATTTTATATTTGTAAAATAATTTATATGTTGAAATGTATATTTAAATAATCATTATAATACTTATAAATAATCACAATGAGCACCATACGTGAAGCGACAAGGTGCTGACTGCCGAATCATAAAATAGACCAAGTACACTGCGCGACCTGATTCAGATTACAAAGCACAGTAACCCTACACTACACTATCGTGGAGGGCTTGTGCCCATGCTCTTGATACCAGCGTGGGGATAGGAGTAGGGAATATAAAGTTTATATATAAGCTAGACTTATATACTCTACTAAGAGTAGTAATAAGTAAAGTATTAATTATGCTAAGGAAACATGCTAAGGAATGCAAATTAAACTAAAAGTTATTATTGTAAAACAGATTAACTCTCATTTCATATTTCAATGAGGCATAAAAAAAGTAAGAAAAAGAAAAAATAAATAGGATGCGAAAAAAGCATAGCGATAGTTCGTAGACTTGGATTGAAAATATTCATTATTGACTTTGACTTAACTAAAAGAATGCAGACAATTAACTACGACCCAAATACAGAATCAAGCACGTGTCCATTTTTTTTTCTTTTGTATGTTGTTCGATTTCAGGGTTCTACAGGGTAATAACAGCACTAATCACAAATGTTTACACTTCTTATAAGTGACACTATATTATAATCATCCTGAAAATCTGAAGGAATTTGCACTAATAATAACTGAGTTATGACCATCTTATCATTTTCAATTTTTTAGTGCGGTCTTGTGTACAAAGCGGGTAATGGTATAACTGACTTCGACTTAAAAGGATGAAGACAATTAAATATACCACTCATTCAGGCACGTGCCCATTTTTTTTTCTTTTGTATGTTGTTCACCCGCATGTGTTCGTTTTTTTTGTATGGGATTCGACTTCGCGGTTCAATAAGCTAATGAACTGTTTTTGGAGACTTATGAAAAAGATGTTAAAACCAAAAATAAAGGGAATAAATATTTTTTATGTGTTTCAACATTCGGGTTTATAAAAAAAGAACTTGAATTAGATATTCAAGAGAATCGAATTGAGGCATATTTCGTATAAAGATATCATTTTAGTGCTTATTATTAACCAAATGATTTTATGCCTTTGATCTTAATAATTCTTTAAAACTAGAGCGCTTCTTCATAAAGAGCACTTAAAATTGCTAGCAAGTTTTGCTGTTCGTTAAAACGTTACAACACGTTTACATCGTTACGTTACATGTTTTACATCGTTACGTTACATGTTTTACATCGTTACAACACCTTTTAAACGATGTAACTAGTAACAGCTAATTTTCACACGAAGTGTTTATTATTATGCACATTCTGTGCAGCACAGAATTTTTATTATTATTTTTTTTTTTTAATTAATTAACCGCAATGGCTTAATTAATTTAAGGCATGTTGAATATGGGTCTTAAAATTAGAGTCCTTGAATTAATATTTAACTGTTCTCTCTATTTTTAAAACTTATTATTTGTTGGATATGAATGACGCGACCTTAATCGACGTTATTTCTGAAATAATTATATATATGTATCGTAAAGCCTGTCTACCATTTCTGGTGTAGGCTTGTTAGTCTTTATCTTTTTTTCTTTATTTGTCTAGGCTTATACGTTTTCGCTTCACGTCACTGCGTCGCAAAACTTTCTCCATTCTTTCCTGTTGTTTGTCATCCTGCTAGCTTCACTCATCGTTATTCTTCTTCTTTGCAATATCTTTTCTATTATATCATTTCACGTAGTTTCAGGTCTTCCCCTTTTTCTTTTCTGTCCAGGTCTAGCTTCCCATACCCTTCTCACTTGTCTTTCTTGTCCCATTCTTTTCATGTGACCCCACCATCCCAACTGCCTCTTCTCTATGTATTCGTGTATCGCCTCCATTCCCAGTTCTTTTCTTATTTCTTCATTCCTGATTCTTTCTCTCTTTGTCACTCCCTTTACTCTCCTCATGTATTTACTTTCTACCGCTTGAACTTTACTTATTTCCTTTTTATCTGTTATCCATGTCTCACATCTAAATGTCAGTGTTGGTCTTATTATTGTTTTATATACGTTTAT
The DNA here is from genome assembly GCA_949748235.1 of Platypus cylindrus. Taxonomy (NCBI): domain Eukaryota; kingdom Metazoa; phylum Arthropoda; class Insecta; order Coleoptera; family Curculionidae; genus Platypus; species Platypus cylindrus. The sequence continues at coordinate 39,390,993 of OX456488.1, forward strand.
TTTTGTTTTCCTTGTTATTTTTTTTCCCACAATCGTATTGCTGATACTGGAAAACACTTTCATTGCTTTTTCTATTCGGCTCTTAATTTCTCCTTCTTGCTTTCCTGAACTAGTTATTTCTACTCCCAGATATTTCCATTTCGTCACTTGCTCCAATTTTACCTTATCTACCATGATTTTTATCTCCTGTTGTTCCCCAATTACCATTACTTTTGTGTTCTCTTTACACATCTCCATTCCGTTCTCTCTAAGTGTTTCATTCCATTTATTTATGCTTGTCTGCAACTCTTTTTCGTTAGATGCTATCACCATTATATCGTCCGCAAATGCTCCAATCTTTACTTCAACTCTCTCCATATAATTCCATCCCACTTCAAGTCCTCTCGTTCTTTCTTTAGCTTTCCTTATTATTTTGTCCATGTAAATATTAAATAATGTTGGGCTTAGTCCTCCTCCCTGTCTTAGTCCGTCTTTCGTTTTAAATTTTTTTGATTGTCGGTTTTTGACTATCACGCTATTTGAGTTTTCTTCATATATTTTTTTTATTAATGCAATCATTTTCCTGCGTATCTCTTTCTCTGACATCATCTTCCACAATCTATCTCTTCCTACTTTATCAAATGCTATTTTTAAATCTAAAAAACCCATGTATACATTTTTTTTCCTTTTACTTGTTTTTTCCACTATCAGTTTAATCGTAAATATATGGTCTTGAATGCTTATTCCTTCCCTAAATCCTGACTGGGATTCGTCCAGAGTTTTCTCAATTTTACTTTTTACTCTCTCGTTTATCATCATTTCCAACACTTTCATATTTGTATTTAGTAGGGTAATTCCCCTGTAATTATTACAATCTTTCTTATCTTCTTTCTTAAAGATTGGTACTATCAGTGCATGCTGCCATTCTTTCGGTATTATTTGCTCTGTCCATACTTTGCTATATATGTCCAGCATTACCTGCCTTCCTTCTTCCCCCATATATTTTACCATTTCGGTCGTTACTGTGTCGCTTCCTGGTGCTTTTCTATTCTTTAGTTGTTTTATGGCCTTTTCCAGTTCCTCCATATTAAATTCCTCTTCATCGTCTTTGCTTTCATTTCTCTCTGTATTGACTACCTCTCTTGTATCGGTCCTCTCTATATTGTCTGACAGCAGCTCTTCAAAGTATTGCTTCCATCTTTCCATTATTTCATCTTCCTGCTTTATAGTTCTCCTTCTTTGTTATTTAGCCTGTCTACCATTTCTGGTGTAGGCTTGTTAATCTTTATCTTTTTTTCCTTTTTTTTCTTTCTTTCTCTAGGCTTATACGTTTTTGCTTCACGTCACTGCGTCGCTAAACTTTCTCCATTCTTTAATGTTTTTTATTAACTTTAATATTTTTCCTTCTTTGTTATTTATATATGTAGCACTGTTGGTCTTTCCTTGTCTTATTGTTCTTAGTCTACTATAGAATATTTTTTTCCCCTCTACAGCTTCGTTTTCTAATTTATTGCCGAATTCTGCCCATTCATTTCTTTTCGCCTCTAATACTAATTGCTTCACTATTTTCCTTTCTTCCTTGTAACACTGATACGTTTCTCTAGTTTTTTTTTGTAAATATTCCTTACATTTTTTCTTTATTAGTCTCACTCTTCTCTTGATCTCTTCTGTCCACCATGCCGTTTGTTTTATTTTCTTATTTCTTTTTATTTTTCCACACACTTCCGAGCTTGCTTGTAGTATCATCTTTTTGAATTCCTCCCAACTCTCTTCCAAACTTAATGTCTTCCATTTCTCATTTATGCTCTCAATCATCCTCTTCATTTTTTCTCTATATTGCTTTGCCACCTCTCCGTCTTTTAGTCTTTACGCTTTTATTTTCTCATATTTTATCTTATCTCCTTTTCTCTCTCTGTTGTCTGCTTTTAATGGTTTCTTTATCTTTGCTATAACCATATAATGATCACTTCCCACTTCCGGTCCTCTTGACACTTTTACATCTACTATGTTCTTTCTACTTTCATTTCCTGCTACTATGTAGTCTATTATTGATTTTTCATTTTTGCTGCTCATCTCTCTAGTATATTTGTGTATATCTTTGTGCTTATAGTAAGTGTTTGCTATAAACATATTATTGATTCGGCAAAACTCTATTAATCTTTTTCCATTATCATTTAATATTGTCTCCCCATTCTGGCCCAATATTCTACTCTCTCCTGATTTTCCCTTTCCCACTCTATTATTGAAATCTCCTGCAATGTATATTTCGCCTTTTGCTCTTCCTACCGCCTCTGTTAACATTTCCCAGAATTTCTCTTTGTTCTCCTTTTTGTCGTCTTCATTTGGTCCATACACACTTATTATTGTTTTAATGCTCTCGTTATCGTCTTTCATATTTATTGTCAATATCCTCTCTGAACACGCCTCCCATTCTTCTACATTGTGTGCCCATTCCTTTTTTATCATACATGCGACTCCTTCAGCTGCTCTTTTCTCTGTTTCCAGTCCGCTATATATAAATACACTTCCTTTCATCATTTTTTGCAATCCTCTCCCTTTTTTTTCGTTCCCGTTATTGTAAGTATGTCTATCTTATTTTCCAGAAACTCATCTTCTAGTTCTATTTCTTTTCCCTTTATGCTTCGTATATTCCATGTTGCCAATCTCCATATTTCTACATTTTTTTTTCTCATTGTTTTCTGCTCCTTTCCCCATTTCTTTTTCAGTTTTTTGTTTGTTTCTTCTTTTCTTCCCAGCTTCCATAATCTATCCTATTTCTATATTGTTGCTCCTTTCGTTTGTATATTTGGCACTTTTTGCTGGTGGCCATGTACTCTACATCTTTATCTTTAATTCTTGTACAGTTGGCGCATTTTGTCTCATTTTTATCACAATCTTTCCCTTCGTGTCCTTCTTGTCCACATCTGTAGCATACTTCCGTTCTTGTACAGTACTTAGCTACATGCCCATGGCAGCAGCATTTGTAGCAGATCGCGATCTTTACATATTCCTCTACCTGTTTTACAGTAAAATCTATCAGTAATTTTCCCTTTTTTACCACGTATTTGAATATCTCCTTGTCAGCTTCTATTTCTTCTTTTCTCCAGTATCTTTTCTTTCCTCTCTCTCTCCTATTTTCATTCTTTTTTCCCTTTTATCATCGACCTCACTCATCACCATTCCTCTGTACGATGTATTTACACCCTCCTCATCCTCCTACTCCGTCGAGGTTCTCCTTTTCCTGTCCTCCACCTTTCCCACTGGTGGCGTTATTTTCACTTTCGACGCCGCTTTAAAAGGATTTTTATCCTCCATAATAGAATATTATTCCTTTTTTCTTTTCGTTTAAAAAGAAATAAAAAAACAGTAAAAAATAAAAAATAAAAATTTTAATATTTCGCTTATCTTTGTATCGTCTTTCGATTTAAACGTAAACAAGCGTCCGACCACTTTCACTGTCCGAACTAGACTCTAGTCTATATAAGATATTTTTGCTGAGGCATGTTGAATATGGGTCTTCAAATTAGAGTCCTTGAATTAATATTTAACTGTTCTCTCTATTTTTAAAACTTATTATTTGTTGGATATGAATGACGCGACCTTACTCGACGATATTTCTGAAATAATTAACTTACTAAAAAGACCTTTCTACGCAATTTACTACGAAACACATTCAAGCTCACGCACATGTGTTCCTATTTTTTATGTGGTTCGATTTCGAGGTTCAATAGGCTGATAAATTAATTGTGGCGATTAATGAACGAGGTGTTAGAATAAGAAAAAAAGAGAACCGATATTTTTTTTAAATTGCATTATCAAGGTCTATTATTTGTAATGAAATATTAAATAGTAAATTCAAGCCGATTGGACCAAAATTTTTAATTCAGTTGTGATAATGTATTATTTACGCATATCTCGCAAAAATGTTTAACTTATTTTACGAGGAGTGCGATTCTTTTGACTTTTTTTTGTAATTTAAATTCCAATCACAGTTGCCTGATATTTTCCAATGGCAGCGCCAAATTTACCTTAGAAGATAGCCCAAAAAATTAATTAATTAATTAAAGTATTTTATTGCTTATTCATTCACTATTAAATCTTTGTTACAAAAATTAACACATTATTTTTAGAAATAAATTATAATTTCGATTCATAATTCGATTCTGAACAATGTTGCTTCGCTTCGTACTTAGAAAATTCTGGAGAAATTTTTCGCATTCTGACTGAATTTTGTTTGGGTTTTTTAATTTTTTTTTTGTGTAGAATAGCTCATTTACCTAGCACGTATACGGTATTAAAATATTAGTCACGGCTTGAGAAACAAACTGTATAAGCTAATAAACTACTTAGGGTGAGTTATGAAAGAGACGTTAGCATACAAGAAAAAAAAAGGAAATGAAAAGTATAGAGCTGGATTCGTGGAAAGAATACTTCATCGCGAAATCCCAAAAACCTAAAAAAGTATGATGTCTAAATGACATGTTAACGACAGACCAGAACCACATATTTGATGATCTTAAATAGCTTCTAATAATTAACATTACTAACATACACCGCCACCTACACACACCAGGAATAACACAATTTTCAAGGATCAGAAACACAATCGTACTTCCTAACTAGAACACCAGGAAACGGTACATACACCAAATCAAACAAAAAATCATTGAAAAATATTAAATATGCAATAATTATAAATATTAGACAAATAAAAAAGAGTAAAGATGAGTTGTAGAACTCAAGACAGACAAACACAAAAAGAGATTTATCAAAATACGCATACTTTTGATATCAAATTACCAATTTATTAAATTCCTCTTGAAAAAACGAAACTAATTAAATGATGCAATTAAAACGAAGGTGGGGGGATATTTGATCTCAAACTACAAGTAACTTTCTGGAAATCATGGGTCTGAGCTCAAATTATTATTAAAATAAAATTAAATCATTTACTTCTAAAGCTTTCTTACAGAAATTAATACATTATTTCTGAAATTAATGTATGATTTCGATTCATAATGCATTACTCTGAGCAATGCCTTCTCGTTTCTTGCATTGTTACCAGCCGTAAAAAATCAATGAAATAATACAATGACCTTACTCCTAAAAAAGATAAGGGATTCGTATTAAAGAAAACAGTGTCCAGTTTGCGCCTTGCCATTTTGGAAAAAAATTTAACACAAATTTTAATAGTAATCTGACAGCTCTGATTCCAACAGCATGATTTTGTTTCTGTGTCTATACAATTCAATAGAGTTCAGAGAACCATGCCACTAAGAATAATGATAATAATAGAACTATAAATAAAAGCTCTACAATTGAAAAAAAGAGAAATTGACAATAATCTAACGACGTACGGCATTAAAACATATCAGGCATGTATTTAAAAGAAAGTTTTGAATATATTTTTCGAAATTTGGCTGAATTTTTTTTGGCCTTTGGAAAAGAAATGTTTTAGAATAGCTCATTTACCTATCAGGTATACACTGTTATATTATTTGCTACATCTCGAGAAACCCTGTAGAATTACATTCCTGAAGTTTTCTGGCTTTTTTGATACCAAAAATTTTTGAGGGCGTTCCAACTTCTTGAAAGTAAGCAAATTAAAAGTCAAAGACAAGATGTAGTGCAGTACTTCTATTAATGTAGCAGTAGTACAAGACAGCACAGTTTGTAATTAAGTAACAGTGAACATTATTCATGGTAAGTTTCGAAAAGACGATCTGTTTTGCATTCGTTACTGCAATCAATTTTTTATCGTGTTTTCACCCTTTATGTGAAAATAAAATATAATACAGTTATTACGACTGTAAATTGTCAAATGTTGGTGCTAATAATATTTAAAATAATTTGACTAATTTAGAAAGTATATCGTTTCAAAGCATTGAAACGATAGCAAGAATCTAATTCTAGTGGAATAGTTTAAGTTCATAAATAATCATACTCGTGCAAAATCGAAATGTGGTTCATAATGACCGCCGATACCATAATTTACGACTTGCAGCTCTTCGGCTGTTTCCATTGTTAATCCAGTCATATCTGCAACTCTCTTACTCACGTCAGCGACATGCTTATGTTCCTCTTCCTTTAACCATGCTGATTTACTAATTCTATATTGAGCAACTTCTAATTCACCTGTTTCGGAATTTTGTACAGTTGCTCTACGAAACTAAAACAGAGACGACAACATACTCAAAATTTAATGTCAAATTTAATTCCAACAAATGGAAGTAAACTTCTGTCGCTGTTTCAGCGAAAAATTGAAGCACAAATACTTTAAAAAATATTAAAATATTTGTTTTTACCCTTGGTTGTGCAAATTGTTTAAGAGTTTTGATTTCTTCATCTGACAAAACATCATGAAAAATTGACAAATCGGGATCTAAATAAGCTTGTTCTAATTTGAATGGAGCAATTTTTAAAAACGGATGTCCATTAGATACATATTTACAAGTCAATTTAGCTTGAGCCGCTGCAGGTAGTCGAACTTCACCTCTACAAAGTGCTTCATACAAATTCTTACCAAATGGATCTTGAGAAATATTTGGAAACTGTAGAAAACCCCCATTAATAATCATTCGCAAAAATAAAAATTAAAACGTGCGGAAGGAAGAGAAGTCTGATGATAGAGAAAAGAATTACTTTGTTAAATTTTACCGCGTCAACTTCACGAATTTCCTCTGAACCATCATCGCCTTTTCGTTTCGGCAATTCCTTTGTAGCACGTTCTTTTAATTCACTTTCAAAATAAACTTTATTGCCAAGTGCTCGAATATGTGTAGGTGTAATTTCTAAAAGCTTATTAGTTAGATCCAATGCAAGTGCTAAATTCCCTGTAAAGATAAATTACACGGAAGATAATTATGCTCGTTTTAATAAAGTATATTTTTGAATGCAAAATCTAGATAAAACAAACTGATACCTTGTTTGTAAGTAGAAAAAGCTAAATATTCCAAAATATCACTGTTGTTTAGTGTTGTATTTGATTCCTTTTCTAAACGTTGTTCAGCTTCCTTCATCCATAATTGAGTATGATAAAAATCGCCATTATTATATGATTGACGACCTAATTCAAAGCAATCGGCTGCTGTTAATTCTGAACTATACTTGACCCCATTCAATTCCCCTAGAATACACATCGCATGATTAACAAACAAGAAAATCATTTTCCCATATCAAAACAATATTATGGTATTATATATAACTATTATCAGTTATATATTTATTTATGCATCAGTGAAAATAAGTAGTCTTACAACATAGCCATAATATTATATTATATATTATAACAATAATATTAAAGTCTAAAAATGTTTAGCACCTCTTCTTCTGAAGTTTTAAATTGAAATAAATCAGATAAGCGTACCCACGGTATAGGCAGAAATTTCTTAAATGAAACTTATTAAACTGTAATTCAGACTACAAAAAGTACTCGAAAACAATGACACTTGGATGAAATATTCTAATACCGAGTTTTAACTACAACGATTTATATTAATTTTCTTCGCGAAATAGATAATATGATTATCAGTTTATCTAACTATTGAGTTTTAATTGGATGGTTAAAAATTCACTCAGAGTAACTCCTTAAAAATTTACAAAACTTACTCGGTTATGGCCAGTACCCTAGTTCTCATTTCGTGCTGAAAGGTGCATTCTTATTTAGTTTTTATTATCTTTCTGGGATCACAGCTTTCGATTGGTTTCGCTACGTATTATTCACCTTCTTGCTTAGATGCACGAATTCGCTTATTTTAACTCGAAACCAACGTGCTTTTTCTATACAGAAAGTCGCGCGTTGTTTTATAATATTCAATAATAAATAATTGTTTAGAAACTCAGCCCATGTAGACTTTCAATCTATTTACAAATTTTAATTATGACATTGTCGTTTATTAATTATGTTTCCTATACAGAGTATTAGCGAAAGGTTGTCGGCAAATTTAACCACATACCCCTGGCAGCAATACAAACAACTTTTCTTAATAACTTTTTTTCGAGAAATCAACTTTAATTATTTCACAATATTGCGCAACATCTAAAAACGGCCAGAAAACGTTTGACATCCGCTGTACTTTGCGGCGGCACGCGCTATGCAACGGTAGACAATCGTTATCGAAACAGCCATGAGAAACGTGATGGAAAAAACGTTGAATGACTTGTCCACATAGCAAATGATTGACGGTCAAGCTTGTTTATTTTTATTTTTTTACTTATGTCTTGAAATTAGAATGAAAAACATTTAATAAGAAAAACTGATCATGTTTATTTAGTCATAAGAATACCTTTTAAAAACACTTCAAAATTTAAAAAAAAATTGTTAAAGTTATGTAATGTAAAATAGAAAAATTGAAAGTTTTTTATTTAAAAAAAATGCAAAATCTACTTTGAAGTTATTTCTTTACATTTAATTTTTTAATTCTAATTTCAATTTCCTTCGTCCAATTTCAATCAGAAGAGAGCATGTCAAATGTTTTATTTCATAATAGTTTCTATCAAATTTTTTTTAGAGCCAACAAAAACTATTTGACTTTAGTCATGTTTAGTTTTAAAAAAATGTATTTATGTAATCTCCATGCTACCAAATTAGATAGCAAGTTATCAATTATCAATTACACAAACCGTACTTTAATATTACCTTTATTAGGGTAATGCAGATTAGGGCAATACCTGCATAGCACTAATTATTTGGTGTAATTACTGCAACAAAATAGTAATGAATTTCAACTTACCAGACGAGGTGGTATGGCTCACCACCCCGCTGCCGCCCGCAATTAATCAGCTATCACTACATAAACAGATGTTCACAACACTAGACAATGAATACTAGGTCAGACAATACAAATTACATTCAACTTTACACTAAAAGTACAATATCCACATTAATGATTCACTAAAACATCACTATCAATTCACTAGAAATTTATTAGTTATTCACAGATTGTGTTAAATATGACCACCATTTTCATCAATCGCCTGCTGAGCCCGATATATAAAAGATTCGTGCACTCTTGGGTACTGTTCTGCAGCTTTTTCACCAATTATTCCTGCAACTTCAAAAATTCGTGCATAAAGTTGACATTCTTTGTCAAAGAGCTCTTTGTATACTAGATATTTCATGTAGCCCCATAAATAAAAATCTAAGGGATTTAAATCAGGAGATCTAGCTGGCCACGCAATAGGTCCTCCACGGCCTATCCACCTATTTGGACATTTTTCATTCAAAAAAATCTAATATTAGAATAAAAATCCGGTCTAGCTCCGTCATGCATAAACCATATATCAATAAATTGATAATATTGATAAATACAATCAAGTAATTGGTATGAGACATCATCCATTAGTTCCCATCAATTGTTCCTCAAAAAATCCAAATACCTTTTTCCAGTTAAACGGGAAGCTAAACCGAAGGGACCGATCAAATAATTTCCCACAATGCCAGCCCGTTAATTCGTAACTGTCTTTGGAAACTACTAAGACGATAAGCATGTGGGTTTTCTTCGCTCCAGATATGGCTATTTCTGCTATTAAAAACTCCAAATCGTCTGAAGCATGCTTTGTCCGTAAATAAAACTTGAAACGCAAATCCAGATTGCCTTAAATTTTGACTAATCACCCGTTGACAAAATTGCAGTCGATTAATTAAATCTTGTGGGTCCCAACAATGGACACGGTGTATGTAATACGGATAGTGCCCATTTTTCCGTAATATGCACCACACTGTAGAATTGTTCAAATATAATCAAAGTTACTCGCTCCAAATTCAAGTGTTTAGAGTGTTTCTTTCTAATTGATTTCAAATTGATAAAAATCTGTTTTAACTATTAGACAAGTTTGAACATGAAATTAGTGAAAAAAATGAAGAAAAACCTTTATTATTAAATAAAAGATTTCCTACAATAAATGACAATATATTAATTGATGTTGGATTAAATACGACCATGGACTTTAGGCCTTATATAGTTATAAGTATAATAAAGTTAAATAATGCTATCGAATTGAAAGCATTTAAATGGGAAACACTGATTTTAAATATGTATTGGATTCGTCATGTATATTTTAGTGCAATGAATGGAAAGTGCAATGCAAATTACGTTTTATTTGTTGTAATAATATAGTCATAACAAGTAATAATAATGAGGAATTAAAAATGATTCAAATTACTAGACGGGAAAAAACTATATGTTTAACAGAATCTGATCTGGTTAACATGATATTCATCAATGCATATCATGTCGTTCCCTTAATTAATAGACTAAATTTTTATTGACCTTAACACATTTTATAATAATTTTTTGAAAGCTGATTTTATACTTTGCATATGGCTAAATATGTTAATTTAGATTTAATACAGCTTATCACATTTCAAGAAAAATTTTCACTCTTATAATCCTTTCAAATAACATCCTATTAAAGAATTCAGGTGATTTTATATTTTCTATTAAAAACACAGATTATTACTCGGTAATAGAGATAAAAGAGATGTCTTTATTTAAATCTATTAATAACTCTTCTTATTGTTGGAATATTTTTTTGCTTCAGTTTTTTTAAGAAGTATCGCAATTAAACAATGCAAAATGTACTAATCGTATTTTTTTTCCTGTCCCGCTTAATCGCTACTTAATCTCTTTGTTTAACTGCGCTGCGTTTGTTTGTGTAGTTTCGGTTCAGTTGCATTTCGGTGGTTGAGAGATGATTGTTTCATATTCCGCCTGATTACAGTTACTTTTTGCAGATGTGCGGGGCGCCAAATTATTTTATGTATTATAATATACATATATATTATATTTAATTCATTTTCAATTTTAGTTCTATTGCGTGCGCCTAGTCCGAGCATTGCATTAATTTGCGATTTTACACATTGCGTCTTTTACGGAAGTTTGATTGCAGCCTACGCAATTGTTCAAGCATGGTTATTTAAAAAAAATCTATTTACTAATATTGCTTATTTATCGCTATATCTTTAATGTTTTCTCAGTTTATATACAACGTCTTAGCTATTATTAATTTCGTTCTTTTAAAGTACTTAGAATTTATTGTCTAATCATGATTTCTGCTCTGACACGAATTACTGTTGTTGCGCTCTACATTATGCGTGTGGAACATTCTTGTTAGATCTTAACCGGAACTTAAAATACGCCAGTTATTAACTTCATCGGAAGTTGTTACAAATAATAACTTTTACTTGCGCTTCCGCTTTAATTTTTTTTTGTTTCGTTCGACCCCGGAGGCGTTCGTTTGTAATAAGTCCGAGAGTATACACGTACTTATCTTGATTCGGTTGACGTTTGTATTTTCGTTCCATAGCAGACCTCCAGGTTGTCACGTGACCTGTTTAGGTAACTTTTAAAAATAAAGCCCAGACCAAATAAAATTTAAAAATTAGTTTAAAAGCAATAAAAAGAAATAAATACATAAGAAAACATTGCAATAAACAAATAGAAACATATCGTTAAGTTGTAATCTGTTTTGACCTGTATAGCTTATTATATATTGTTTTTATATGTTGGAATATTTTTATGATTTTATTGATTTTCTTCTATGACCGAATAATCGTTACCGAATCGATGATGATGGATTGGATTTTAATGATGGCGAGAATAGCTAAGACAAACAACTTAAGAAGTTGACTTTGTTGAACGTAACGAGCGCGTAGTTTTTTTACTAATAGTCGAGAAGTGTTCTTGACTTCGGGTCCAGACAGAAGGTCCTGGGAGCGGTTACGTTGCAATACCCAATCGGAGTTTCTGAGACTCCCTTCACAGATATTGTCGTCTTTTGGCAAAGATAGTGCCAAAGACGGATTCCATTTTTGGGGATTTTGTGCCTGAATCTGGTCCTTTTAATTATTCATTTATTTACGTTATTTCGGGAACCTGGGTTGTAGCAGAGTTCTGCGCTTAGAACGGTAGACTCCCTCGACCCGGACTTGATATTTGTGAAGGCTGGATGGCGCCCTATTACCATCAATTTTTAAATTCGTCGTTCTACAAACTAACGAAACGTGGGCAAAAATTTACCTGATAAATATTATTATAGAAAATTACCAAAAGAAGACACCATTACACGCAGTTATTTAACATATTCTAACTTACAAAATTCTGTTTTCCGTTATCAGTGGAAGATATTCGAGCATAACAGTTCTCAACTTACTAATTGTCGTGGTGGCAATGATTGGAAACATTTAGCATTTATTTTAAAGAAACACGAATGCAGTTCATTACATATTAAAAACTCAAGTAAATATTCTGAACTGAAAATGAGAATGAATATAAAATGTAAAATGGATGCGACCCAACAACGATTATATGAAGCGAAAAAAAATATTGGGAATCTGTAATAGAACGGATTATGCATATAATTCAATACTTGTCAAGGCAATGTTTAGCATTTAGAAGTGTGTCTCAAAATTTATTTGATAGTAGTAATAGAAACTTTTTGAAATAAGTAGAAACGATTGCGAAATATGTTGCAATCATGGCGGAACATTTGCATCGTATTCAGATATTTGAAAACCAAAATGCGTATTATTTAGCCTTATATTTGCCTGTAATGTCAAATAAAACATTTATGAAAAAACACAATATTGCCGAAATTATCCGAGAAACTGCATGGAAATCTACGGAAGAGGCAACTAAAGAGAAAATTATTGACTCATATTATTATTATTTATTGAATGAAGGATCTCTGGATAGTAATGCAGAGTACTGCCCTACTACTGTGTACTTGCATCACAGTAGTAGTAGATAGTTCTAACTTGATGTAAGTTTTAGGTAAAAAAAGAAGTAATTCCGAAAATTTGGAACTGTTCTTCCTAGCTAAGCGGTGGCCAGAATAGTCACTTATGACTCACTTAATCGGTGAGTTATAGTCGTGTGCAAATAAAGGCGGAACAACTAGTAAAAAGCAAATGTCAAATTTCGTGTTTAATATAAATCTGAGATATTTTTGTGTGGTTACAAAACCATATACAAATATGGAGCTATAATACTATGAAATCAAAAGGAGGATTCTTTGTCCGTCCAACTTTAATGTTGGAAAGATTCTAAAATTAAGACAAGAATGCAATAAAATAAAACAATTAACATAGTTTATCTTCCCAGACTATGTCGACGATTCGGTCCCATGGGTTTGGGCCTTCTCCAAAGCTACAATAATATTTATTCCAAATTATCCATGAAGTACTTACAATTCAACTTAAAATATATAAAAAAAAAAATTTTTAACCTAGGCCAGAAAGTAGAACACTCCATCCTTACCCAACTTTGGAGTTCACATTAAAATTTCAGGCTGCTCGTCAACCAGGAAGTAATCCACGAAGAAATGTCTGAGCGAATTGCAGCCTCAAATTTTGGAGCCATTTGTAAAATGAGACAAACAACTTCGTGCGCTAATATGGGCAAAAATTTATTGCATTCTGTTTTATCGGCAATGAATATAGAAAATATGCGAAGAAATCCGAAATATTTGGAATAAAAGCAGTTGAAGCCTAATTGAAAATGAAAATTGAAAGTTAGGGACTATTTACCCGTCCGGAACATTGCTTCTTGAGTGCAACTCTTGATGGTATTGCAGGAGATTACACAGCAGAAATAAAATATTTAAGCGCCATCTGACAGTTAGGGAAGTAATAGAATCCGCCAAAATCAAATTTGTGAAACTGATAAATAATAAAATGTTCCAAATCGGAATCATAATTATTATTACTAGATTCAGGGTCTATTAGCGATAGCTAATAAAAATTAATGTTATTTTTGTGTTTGGAGCAGAAATAGCTTAGTGATTAAAGAAGTAAGTATACAATACTTATACATTATGTAATCAATATATCGTGATACTATAAGTCATTTTTCAGATACACAAAGTCGAGGCGTTTTGTGAATCACTTTATCAGTGAATCACTATCACTAAATATTATCAGAATCCAAATGGCGTTAAAAAGTTACGCTACTGATGTTGGAGCATCAGTAGCAAATGCGCAAAAGTATTACAAATTAAGAAGAAAAAAATTATTTATTTTTACAGTCAATTTAAATTTACAATTAAATCAAAGTAAAAATTCAGTTTAATGATAAAAAAACAAAAAAAATGAAAATTAAACAAAGTAGCTGTTAGCTACTTGGAGAACCAACGAATTGCAGCGGAGCTGGATCGTAATCATCGACTGGGTATTTCGTCGTATCGTTTATAGAACAATACTTAAAAATTTGGTATTAGGGCGCCATCCAGTCATTACAAATACCAAGTGTGTCTGGAAGGACTCTACTGTTCTATGCGTACAACTCTGCTACAACCCAGGGTTAAGAAAATAAGTAAGATAAATGAATAATTAAAACGAAGCAAAAAATAGAATATATAAAAAAAGAGACGTCGATTGTGGTTAGTCGCGCTATATGATGATAGTCAGGTGAGTGACAATAAATATAAAAAAAACGTTATATATATATATATATATATATATAAAAAAGCAATAAAATAGTTGGACAATGCTCCACAAATATATTTTTTTTAATTAATTTTAATTTAAATTTTAATATTAAAAATTCGTCTGCTTCTGGAGCTTATTGATCTCCAGTATTCGAAAGGCCTTCCGATGAAAAATCCTCCCCGAAATTAGTGAATCACAAATGTGAGACCTATTTTCTATTAACTACCGATTATTTGAATCAGAACTGATTCTGATTACCCCAGCAATCAAATCCTACTTATAGTAAATAGATATATATATATAATATATAATATATATTATAAGTATATTACAGTAAATTTTGAAACAGACCATACCATATATCAGCACAAAAACCATTGACTTCTTTGTTACATATAAAAAATTAGTGTGGGTTGTTAGTAAAATATTATAATATTGTATATATATTGTAACATATTGTAAATATGTTACAATATATGTTTTACATGCTGTAATATATTCCCAACTAGACGCAATTGAGTTTCTCTAGAACGGGTCTAAGACTTAAGTTGTTGGACGTTCTAACTTAAAATCTTGGATTATCTTGAAACGGCAGTTAAGTAGATTCCAGAATCAAAAATAAAACAACGTTCTAACTTGAATTTAAAATTGATCCTACTAAAGACCATACAAAACTTGGCGATCTAAAACTAGTCTACCATCAAAGAAAGCTTAAATCATGTCTAATATAATGGAAGAAGGGGGTTCATCTCTTATATTTCTTCTGTAAGCTTTTATTCAAATAATAATTGAAATTTGTCACAAAGGTCATTTTTATCTAACAATGACTTTCTTTAATTTGATTTTTCTTTTGATCCATCAATCTACTTGATTTATTGCCTACTTTCTTTTTTTTTCATTCTATTTATTTAAGTATTGAACATTTCAATTAGTTTTTTATTTAAAGTACATGACGGTTGTCCTAACACCTCCCTACTTAGAGATTTTGTACATAAGTTAACGTTTCGACGTTCTCACTATTTTTGTTAGTAGTGACAATTTGATTGTAGAACAAGAAATTTATTTAATTTTTTTTTTTAACAAAACTTAATTAATATAAACTATTTCTTAATTGAACCATTTCCTAACTAGAATTTTGATCAGTGATGGATAGTCAATAAATGGTTGTTACCCTTTTTATTGAATACTAATTTCACAGCTTCGATCGAGGATCGATTATGGGTTATTGCCAGTTATATTCAAAACTGTCCGAATTATTCGTCAAGCTAATGAACTCATTGGGGTTCATTATGATTTGAAACAGCCTGCTTTAACTGCAATAATCCATTGCGGGAATTGCTATTCAGCAAGAAATAATGTATGTAAAATAAATGTATAATGATAATAATAATAATAATACTAAGAATACTGTAATTAATTACTATTACTAATTAAATACTACTATTAATTTAGTAGTATTTACTACATATTAATAATAAAAAATAGTATCAGTTATTTATTGAATACATATCTGGCGTACCTAAATTTAACCTCCAATTGTAATGATTAACAATATACTTGTTATTGTTTGAAATGATTTAAAATAAACCGAATTTACTGGTTAATTATTACCTATTTAGCGATCAAAATAATTTTGATAAAAGAAATATTAAAATTCTTGTAAAGGATAAGTGACAGATACATCACTGGCCAAAAGAATAACAATAATGACGGAGGATTTTCGCTAATAAAAAAAATTAAAGAAATAAAAATAAAATGTAAAGAACTATTAAAACTATGGTGATGTCAGTTTGGAATTGGTATTAAATTAGAATAGTGGACAGTAATGTGATGTCTTCCTTTCTGAATGTCTATAATTTCTATTATGATCTCTATCATTTAATTTATCTATTATAGGAAAACGCCCGGTAGTTAACGTTTTTGTCCCAGGGTTCAATTTTAACATAACATTTGTTCCTAATTCTAATGGCTTTATGGGCGTTGTAAACTTGTCATACCTATGTTTAGGCACCAATTTGGGAATTGTCTGATTTTCATTTGCCTTTTTTCTTAAATCTAATAATTTTTTGACTCGTGTCTCAGGTCAGGAGTCGATTTCTATTGTCATCCCATTCAGTAAAAATATTAAGAGGCTTAACGCCAAAAATCAACTCGTGCGGAGTACATTTGGTAGAATTGTTTCGAGATGTATTATTGTATTATATTGTCGAAGCTAATTTTTCGTTGTACATCGGAGTAAATAGTTTTGCCTGTTTCCCTTATGGTTTTGACAAGTCTCCCTATGCTGCCATTTCCGTAATGTGTTCCTTAATGGTATTAATTGTACATCATCCATGCGTAGTTTTTTCAGTATCACAGAGATTAACACAAATAGTTGTTATTTCATCCTTTTCATCGTTTTGTACGATACATTGAGGTATAAAAATTTGATCGTTAAGATTTATTGATGAGAAGTGATAGTTCCTATTTGAGTCATAATTGACGACAGGTATTTTTATAATCTGTTCCATTCTGGGGAGTAAATGAATAAATGTGGAATGTGAAAAATGAAATGGTACTGTATATCTCAATTCAGGTAAAATTAATTTATTGGTTTTATAGCAGATCTCTACGTTGTTTCGATTTAGAAACAACGCCCCCAATAATCTATCAACATCTAGAAATTGTTGATTTACAATATGAAATTTTATTTTGATTTGATTGACACTTGTGGTGAAATGCCCTATTTTGGTAAAAGATGGACTATTTATACCTTGTAATGTATGTTTCTCCATGATGTTTAATTTCTCTGAGCGAGTCATTTGATCTAATTGTATTGATAGATGCTCCGGCATCCACAATAAAGTTTAATAGTTTGGCGAGTAGCTTTATTTTAATTATTGGTAAATCATTATGAACATTAGTGTTAGTAGTGAATAAAGGTACAAAATGTAATTGAGAGAGTCTTAAATCTAGTGAGAATTGGTGCCTACTTGTTCCAATTCTACTAACAAGTTTAAAGGATTATTTTGTATGATATTATCTCCAAACATCTAAGTATTGTCACCAGAATCGTTTGTATATCCTGTAAGATTTTATTGATTTTTCTCTCTGTCTTGAAAACATTCTTGACAGTATGCCTGGCTTAGCACAATATTTGTATAGAATCTCTCTGCTCCTTGACCTACCTGGACTTGACTTACTATCACTGAACGCAGGTTTGGATGCTGATGGTCTAATCTGTTCCACTTTCGCAGAAATTTGGTAGCAGGCCCTAGTTGCTTTTCGGAATTGAAGTGATTTTTAAATTATTTTAGCTTCAGCGTAATAATGTTTTAGTAAAGTATATTCACAAGACTGTGAGCATTTGATATTGTGGGATTCATTTTAGAGACTAAGGAGGCAATAGCGATTTCCTCTATAAATTTATTTATTTTACTTCTTCCAAATTCTTTTAATTCCTTCTTTTTATGTTCGACTGATGGAATTTTTATTCTCGCAATTATATCTGATAATCTTGATATACAGTATTGACATAATCATTTTTAGTTTTAAAAAAGTAAAGTAGTTAAAATGTGTAAATCTAACACATAATGTGAGCGGATAAAACTCGACGATGTCCGCATAAGAAGAACAATTTCTATGTTGAATTAATTTCTTAAGCTCGCCCTAGATATGAGATATAAGTAATGCTTCCAAGATACTTACATAATCTGGGATTACTATCGGCGAGAATGCACGATACTTCTTATATTAATTTAACACCTTAATTACTAATCATATAATATAATTTATAATGATACTTATATAATCATAATAACATAATAGTAATCATAATAATTCTAGTATTTTTCTAATTCTAATTTCTTCTTAAACAAAATAACGAAAATGAAATAATCTGGTATTCTTTAATAACAAATAAGGATCGATTTCTTCTCTTACTACTATTTATAATTTAAAGCCGTGGTATATGGCCCAGTACCTCGTCCCAATAAAATAAAATAATAAAATTTCCGTAACTTCGTTACAATACAGTTTGCATCAGTACTAGGGGCGGAAAAATTAGTCAATTCATTTATATTTTCTGGATTAGTCGATTAAGCAGTTGATCGATAGTAAAATCACCGATCGATTAATCAGCTTGTGATCAATCGATTAATCGGAAATTTGATTAATCGACATTTCGATTACTAAATGTTAATGATACAATGATTTTTAATTAAAAACTACAAAAAGAATGTGCAATGAAATCACAATAAAACACTATAGGCACTTGGGTACGTAAAACGTGGGTAACTATTATGTTATGCGTGTTAATTAGCTATTCGAAATTGAAGTTGAAATTATACAGTACATACAGTCTTTAACTTACCAGCCTGAATGACCAATTATGCATTATTATTAAGCATTATTTCATATGAGACATTTCCTTTACACTTTTTTAAAATTAAAATCAATGTACATTGCCAAAAGTACAAAAGTACGAATGTAAGAATAATTAGGTAAATAATGTAAAAAACGAGTAAAAGTTTACTTTCGGAAAAAACGAATTTTAAAGTTTCAATTTTTACAGATTTTTAGTCTTCTAATATTAAACTTTGGTCATTAATCAATTTTGGAATTTGATCTAGAACCTTTTACAGGGCATTGAAGGATTAGCTTTCTTAGTTATTAAACTAATTCATTATTTAATATGCCATATTAAGTATTGAAAATTAGTGTTAATTAATCTTATTGCGAAACATTCCCTAAGATAAAATTTTAGTCTACTAACATAATTTAATTTCTTTTTCTAACGAAACAAAAAGAAGATCATAATTGTCTCACTAGGTTGGTCGACTCGAGTCACCGATAGTGCTAGCGAATTCATTTACCAATACAAAATGTAATTACCCATTTAATGTTTACTCATTGAAAAAAAAACAACTATGCTTTCTTTTTTAAATGTTGACCTAATTTTTATAGCAATAATTTAGAGAGAATGCGTTTGTTTTGAGTATGACGTTTAGTGAACATTTAGGTTTAATTATCAAAAAAAAAAATATCTGCATGAAAAAAAACATTTTTTACATTTTAATAGACCGTACAATAGAATGTACTAATTTAATTTCGAAATTAAATTGTACATCGTATCATAGGTATAAAATTATGTGTCAGCTAATAAAAAAGCAAGTAGCATGAAACAGTTCTACAGTGTTACACTTGGTACTAGGTTTTGTGACTATGCTGTATTCAGCAATGTCAACTTGTTTAATAACATTGCATTAACTTCGCTTTAGTCATTCTTTAAAAGCAAAAACAGGAAACATAAAAAAATTCTATTAGCAGGTTATTGATAAATTTCTTGGGATTGTTATGGTAAAGTGAGAATCGAAAATAAGAAAGAAAGAGAGAACAACAAATTAGAAAGAAACACTCTAGGGGAAACGTAAAATTAGATTAGTTAATGTTGAATTTGGAGCGAGTAACTTTGATTAGATTTGAACTTTTTTGAAAGTTTTGAAATATTTTCTAAACAGTTATGGCAAATTATACTACAGCAGAATAGTGTGATATGCTGATGATTTATGGAGACACTCGTGGAAATGCATCTGTTGCAAAAAGGTTATATCGAGAATGATTTCCAGACCGAAAAGGTCCTTGTGAACGGGCGTTTGTTAATTTAGTGCAAAGGGCAAGAGATACTGGTTCGTTAATTCACCATTCCAGTTTACCAGGAAGGCAATTAAATGTTCAGATCCAAGAAGGCATTTTAAGCATGATTGAAAGTGAGCCGTCGGCCAGTACCCGTGAAATTGCGCGACATGTTGAAGTTTGGAAACTTCAACATGTACGCCACACTGTAGAATTGGAATTCTACAGTGTGGCGTGTATTATGGGAAAATGGGCACTATCCGTATCACATACACCATGTCCATTCTTTGGAACCGCAAGATTATTTAAATGGGTGATTAGTCAAAATTTAAGGCAATCTGGATTTGCGTCATAAGTTTTATTTACTTGCTTTATTAATTGCGGGCGGTAGCGGGGTGTAAGCCATACCACCTCGCCTGGTAAGTTGAAATTCATTACTAATTTGTTGCAGTGGTTACACCAAACAATTAGTGGTATGCAGGTATTGCCTTAATCTGCATTACCGTAATAAAGGTAACATTAAAGTACGGTTTGTGTAATTGGTAATTGATAACTTGCTATCTAATTTGGTAGATTGCACAAAATACATTTTTTTAAACTAGACATGAATAAAGTCAAATAGTTTTTGTTGGCTTTAAAAACAATTTGATAGAAAGTATTATGAAATAAAACATTTTACATACTCGCGTCTGATTGAAATTAGACCAAGAAAATTGAAATTATAATTAAAAAAATAAATGTAAAGAAACTACTTCAAAATAGATTTTGCATTTTCTAAATAAAAAGCTTTAAATTTTTCTATTTTACATTACATAACTTTTACAATTTTTAAAAAAAATTTTTTTTTTTTTTTGAAGTGTTTTTAAAAGGTATTCTTATGGCTAAATAAACATGTTCAATTTTTCTTATTAATTTTTTGTAATTCTAATTTCAAGACATAAGTAAAAAAATAAAAATAAACAAGCCTGACCTTCTATCATTTGCTATGTGGACAAGTCATTCAACGTTTTTTCCATCACGTTTCTCATGGCTGTTTCGATAACGATTGTCTACCGTTGCAGAGCGCGTGCCGCCGCAAAGTACAGCGGATGTCAAACGTTTTCTGGCCGTTTTTAAATGTTGCGCAATATTGTGAAATAATTAAAGTTGATTTTTCGAAAAAAAGTTATTATATATTTTATATAAAACAGATATTAACAAGTAATTATGTCTCAAATCACAAAGATAAAACAAAATTTCTATAAAATGAATGAAATAAAAAATGAATAACAAGTAAAGAAAAACTAATTGGGAAAATTAACAGAAACAGAGAAAGTCCGAATATATTTGAACAAAGTCAGGACATTTACATAAAGGGTCATATAAGGCAAAAAGGTGCAAACAAATTCGCGGTAGCGTGAAAATTAAAAGAACCAAATGCGAACCGGAAAACTGCGAAAACGGAGAACCAATAAAAAGTGCATCTTAGCAATATTAAGCGACCGTTAAAACGACGGTAGAGGTTTGCTCGCCGATCTAATTAGTACTCTATTTGTTTCAGGGCCATTAACTTTGTACTGCAGTCCATTGTCAAAAATTCTAAACATAATAACGATTTATATTTTGTGCGGAAAGTTTTAGATCAAGTTATAAATCTGTAAGAAATTATTGATTCAACTCTTCAAGATATTGACAACTCCATCACATTATCTAAATTAAAAATAATGCATCCCAGTATTATAAAAACAGAAAATCTTTATAACGAATTAAAAATGCTACAATATCAGTTAGGTCTGGATCGAATGCCAATGGAAATAACCCTAGCATCAACTCTAGTAATTCAAAAACTTATAAAGTTAGAATGCTTTATAATAAATAACAAGATTATATTTCTTTTACACATTCCCAATACTTATCCCAATTATTTTAATTATTATCATTTATATTCTCTACCCATATGGAAAATGAGTCATTTTAAAGCCATTATTCCAAAAAGCACATTTTTAATAAAAAACGAATTGCGTTATACGTACTACAAAAAGCAATGCTATCAGCTTCGATCGAACGACTACATATGTCCTAAGCGCCCCTGGGGAAGTCTACCTTCTCCAGTCCATCTCGAGGAATTCTACTTGTAATTCAAGGGACGTCAGAATCAGCGGACCCATTATAACACAACTTGACAAGGGTAATAGGTGGTTAGCTGTAATCCCAAAAGAAATTGAAATCCAATTATAATGTACCAATCGGGAAGAAGAAAAAATCCTTCAAGGAACATACCTCTGTCAAGTTCCCGATGGTTGTAAAATGATTCTTGATACAAAAACGTTTATAAACCAGCATAAGATAATAAAGGATCAACAGCAATTAATCGTTTTTCCAGACCTAATGGAAGGAACTACACACCTATCCGTATTAGATTTACAGTTAAGATTGAAAGAAATAAAACTAGATTAACTCCATGAATTGAACACCAATTAGTAAATTTACAAACAAACAATTTAACGAATTCCTCGGGAATAATTGATAACACACCCAATATATGGACCACCTTAGTATACATCCCTCTCACAATATTTTCACTGGTATGGACTTATAAAAATTTTAAATCAACTCGCAATAAACGAACAGATGCTATGGTTATTACGGATGCACTCACAGTAACCAGTAACATTCGACTACCATAAAGAAAGTTGAATCTGGGGAGGGAGGAGTTATGAATATCTTCATACAACATTTATTCTTAGCTCTATTCTGGTTAATTACAATATTCTTAGTATTATTATTATTCTTATAATTATCATTATTAATGAATAAAATAAAATTAAGAATTTTTAGAATTCATTATTTTGCTGAATAGCAATTCCCACAATGGATTATTGCAGTTAAAGCAGGATGTCCCAAATCATCATGAACCCCAATGAGTTCATTGGCTTGAAGAATAATTCGGACGGTCCAACCCGTTTCGGACTATGAATCGATGACAGAAATTCTAGTTAAGAAATAGTTTATATTAATTAAGTTTTGTTAAAAAAATAAATTAAATAAATTTCTTGTTCTACAATCAAATTTTTACTATTAATAAAAATCGTGAGAACGTCGGAACGTTAACTCATGCATAGGTGACCATCATAGCCTGCTGCATGAAGAAAGGCAGCCGAGACGGTCAATAATTACGAAACACCAAACATCAACGCCGAGTGAACGCCAATATGAAAAGCAAACATTGTTGGCAACAGCGTTAGTAAGATTCAAGAATAATATCGGTGAAGAAACGGTGTTGAGAGCCCATAGATCCAGGTTCTCAAGGGTCGTTAACGACAGAAGAAGCTGCACAAAAATTAAGATTACCACGACAAAGAGTTCAAGAAGAAATAACTGGGCTTGGGAACGCAGAACCAAAAGTTGGTAGTCGTGACGCTAAATCAAAGATCTAGCGCCACGACTACAAATATACGCTTCCGGTAAAAAGTCTGGTGTTAACAAAATTAACAAGTGTGTTGTCGCATTTTAACTTTGACCTGAATTTGAACCGATGGCAATATCGATGGTTAGCAGACCCAACATGCAATGTCTCTAGGCTAATAGACATAATGCAAGGGGCTCAAGAGTATGGAAAGATACTATAAAAAATACTATATATACTATAAAAGATATTATAAAAATAATGGAAGATTTAATAAAAACAAAAGATAATCTGTTCAAAAAACGAAATTGGGCTGGATACTGCCAGAAAATACGGATTTAAATAAATAAAATATACAAATTCATAGCATGATGGCGAAGATAAAAGAAGAACAGTTTTGGCGGTTTGATGAAATGAAATGAAAACCAATAAAATCAAATGACGAAACAATAATATACACATCAACAACAAAACGAGACGTCAGCGGTATTCATACATTAATCGTTATCACACACAAACAAATTTATGCATATCACATACACATAGGCTGGTCGGCCTACGCAATATCATTTGCTTGTATTTGTTGTATACTGCAGCATCAACATATCAAGACAACACGCTTTAACTTTGCTGCAGCACCGCCCCGCCAAATGGCATTTGATCAAACATACTATGCTAACGTTATAAACCACTACTAAGGTCACGCCCTAACCATCACCACACGCCATTAGCGGAGAACGATGTTCAGTTCTCTATCAATTCACAGTGATCCACATGCCATCAGTATCCCACAGTTGTCAAATCCCTGATTTCTCGATCTTTTTAAACTGCTAGCTCAAATCGATCACTCATTTTACCTACAATGTCCCACGTGTTATTTTTGCATCCCCTGTTGCAACAACCCAACCTCTCCCAAAATCAAACTACGAGCAGAATATGCCTCTACCCGTCGTTGATTAACTCAAATAAATATCCACAACAGATACATTTTTAAATACCCACTCTCAGCCGGTTCAGGGGAACCGTTGACGAGCTGCGCCACTAGGAGGCGGTGGGAAGAAAATCTGCCTCACTTCGCAGCTCCGGTATTCATACAGTAGAAATTCCGTTCAAAGTTAATGACAAGCCGTCAAAGTCATCGAAGTTGCGAGCAGCGGCTAGACTTTTGCAAATTAAGCAGAAATTGAATAAAAATAACATTGCGAAACAAATTAATAACGATCAAGAAGAGTTAATTAAAGAGGAACTATTAAAGGGACAAGATTTGGATAGGCGTTATGCCGCTGTTGAAGCAATGTCGAAAAACAAACACACAGTAGCAGGAGAAGAAGAAGTAATACAAGGCGTGAATGAAGATCTTGGGCAGTTCAGTGAAGCAAGATGTGAAGTGGAAGCGTGGAAGACACGTGTTAGAAGAGAAGTACAAATGTTGCGAGACGGACCGAACGCAAAGAATTCGTCAATCTGAAAATGAAATAGCCAAGTTATACAAGATTATTCAAAGCAAAGAGAAATAATTAAGGAAAGAAATGTAATAAAACAGAAACAAATGTAAAATTCAATTCCAGACCCGATTATAAAAGACATTTTGATGCTCCTTAACATGGCACTACAACCAACCTTTCTTAAATTCAATAACAAATTTTACACCCAAAGAAATGAGTTGGCAATGAGATCATGCTTGTCACCTCTACTTGCAGATATGTTTATGGATGTGGTAGAAAGCAGCATTACAGAGGGTATCTACGCTAAATTTATCTTAGTTTATAAACGCTATGTGGACGATATCTTCATGGTGTGGACTAGCGATAGACCATCTTTCATGGAATTTATGGAATACTCAAACAGGCTACATGAGTGCATTAAGTTTACTGTGGAAACAGAAACTAATAATACCCTACTATTCTTAGATCTAATAATACACAGAAAAACTCATATACTCACCTTCAACATCTATAGGAAACCAACAGCCACAGACAATGTGATACAATTCGATTCGTCAACACCTTACACGCACAAGATGGCACCTTTCAACTCCATGCTTTATAGAGCATTCACAACTCCACTGAATACTGTACAATTTAATACGGAATTAAAAACAATTATGGAAATAGCCCATAATAACAAATTTCCAAAAGAATTAATGCTTACTAAAATACGCCATTTCAAGATCAGACATTGGTGGTCGTTTAACATAATCAAGAATCCAGATAATAGTACCAGATATCATAGCATGACATATTATGGTCCAATATGCAAAATTATTTCATATTACTTTGGGAAACACAATATTAACATCAGTTTCAAAACTAACAACAAGGTTATGAGAGTTTTCCAACAAAATGAACAGAATCCAGATCCATTGACGAGCTCGAAAGTATATAAAATAACATGCGGTGATTGTTATAATAAATATAAGAACACTGACATAATTAACACCAAATCGGTATTTGCAACACACCTATTAGCTTATGAATATTGCAAAAAGTGGATAAGGGCGTCATTTCAGACTCATGGGAAAAATATTATGTACATAAGTCTGTGATAGATACAAAGGAATTATGTCTTAATGATGTCCAAAGCGCTGAAAGTAACTACATCTTGATAGAGGACATATGATATATTCGTATACAATACTTCAATATAAAACAAAAACTGACTTTATAATATTAATAATCGAGACTAAATTTTAATGTAATAAAAATTTTAAGATAATGATTATACTTATGTGATAAATTTTAGATGTCCTTGTTATATGTTACAGTGCTAGATGTTTAATGCAGATGTTAGTTATGATAGTTATTGTAAATTATATGTTATACTCATACAGGTAACGTAGATAGGGCTATAAACCTCTAAATGGTATTAGTGTTAGACTTAGATCAACCCTCCAACCTCAATTTACTTATAAATGATCACTCATATTTATTATTGTAATCTATCTGAAGATGCCCCAAGGGCGAAACATGTTATAGACCAAAAAATTGAAAGAAAAAAATAATAAATTGGAGTTAGCTTTTGGCGTTTTATTTCACCTAGTTAAACATTTACATAGTAAGCTTCATTTGAGAGATCATGCTAGACCACCAATTATATTTATCGTATTTACTTGGTTGGATTGGAATGGATTGGAAAGCATGCGGACTTTGATTGCACTACTGCGAATTTTCTCTGCAATTTGTTGTCCCTTTTTGTCAATAAAAATAATGCTAAGTTATAGATTGTAAAATTGAGCGTTTATTGTTGTTTTCATGTGTTTCAACGTTACGTACTATTATTTTAATTTTGCTTTTTATATATTGTTATAATTTTATTAGTGTGACATTTTATTGGATCACCGCGGTTTTTATTCTTTTAAATTTTTTTATTGCATCTTGAAAGTGCATCACGGTATTGCAGCCTAATAATACCATTTTCTGAAAATGCATTTCAAATGATCTTAATATGTGTAATATGGTTGACGAGCAGCCTGAAATTTTAAATGCGAATTCCAAACTTGGGTAAGGATTTGGTGTTTTACTTTCTGGCCTAGGTTAGACAAAATATGTATTTGAATTGATTGTAAATGTTTCATGGATAATTTGAAATAAATATTATTGCAGCGTTTAAGAAGGTGGAAACCACTGGGTCAGAAACGTCGGCATAGTCTGAGAAAATATACTAATTTGGTTGTTTTTTTTTTATTGCATGGCTGTCTTAATTGAAAAAGACTTCCAACATTAAAGTTAATAACACGGACAAAGAAATCTCGTTTTAATTTAATAGGATTATAACTCCATATACAAAACCACACAAAAGTAGCTCAGATTTATATAAAATACGAAATCTGACATTTGTTCTTTTTATTGGATTTTCCACCTTTATTGGCACACGACTATAACCCACCGATTAGCCTAGCCACCTTCTAGCTAGGAAGTACTGTACAAAATTCCAACGTTTTCTTTCCGTTACGTTTCTCATATCCTCTGGGTATGATTTATAATTTACTTTGATAAATCATATTTTCCTCTATTTAAAAGCTACGTTTGTTATGTTTGCTTGTTACACACATTTATACTTTATGATACTTGTTAGGTTAGTCCGGACACATACTCAGTAAATCAAAAATTTGAATTCTACCTCTGGCTAATGAAGATGTATCCAGCCGATATGTATCTTGCAGCCGCGTTAATGCTACGGCTGCACCATTAAGATCTTCATCTGTTGGAAAATTCATATGTTCTTTAAAATATGATATATTTGACGCGGCTTCTGAAAATTCAATCATCCTAATTTTTATTTTTTGACAATATACAAATGAATACCTGCACTAGTGTTTGTTGCAATTAATTCTTCTATTTGATTCCAATCAGATGTTAGACGTTTGACTAATGTATAAGCATTAATTGGATTTGCTAAATACTTTTGTGGATCATTGATTGCTTCGTTATGCTGTTTATGATAAATTTTCATATATCTGAAAATGTTTACGTTTTAGTGTTTGAAATCATAGATTTAATTCGCATGTAATAAATGAAACCATAGTGACACACGTTACTCCTTATATTTTTACAAAAAGTGTTTAAGTAACCTGCTTCTGCAAACTAACCCATCCTGTTAAGGCCCAAATCAGGAGCCATATTTTGAAAGCTAGTTTTTTGAAATGTTACTAGAACAGTACAGGCTATCAAATAAAAAAATACGAGTATTATACAGGATTGATTTCGCATATAACTTGTTCATTAGAGTTTTTGAACTTCCTTATTAAAATTATATTATTATAAAATTAATTATATTGTAACGAAGTTACGCAAAAAATAGGTTTGGAATAGTAAAGAAGACTTTGTGCGACTTGAGGGAGATACCCCTCGCAGAAGATGTTCTCCTTTGTTGTTGTTTTTCGATTTGGCAATTGTTATTATTGTACTCTTGATAACGATACAACGTTAACATTTGGTAGTAGATAAATAAGGGTTAATTTAATTTAAGAAAATATTGTACAGGATATTGTTCTATAAATATTGGTATGCCGCCGTAATTATTGTTAGTTTATTTTTTTATATTGGCGACTTAGCGGCGCTCAGAATAAAAGGGTGTTTTTGTTAAATTGTTTACCGGTGAATTATTGTTGTATACGGGCTAATACATGCAGAATAAGTATAGGTATTATTAAGAAAAATTGCCTTAGGGCATTTGGACTGTAAAAGTGAAAACAACTTAGGGTCAATAAAATGTATTTTTATAAATAAAATTATTTTCAACATAGGGTTTTGCAGGCAGCACCACATTAATGTATAGGAAATTGTTATTGTAAATCTCCCACCCTGACCCTTGATTTCAATAAACAATCTTGGGTATGAAAAGGGTCCGATTCGGCCGAAATGGCCAAGGTGTTTCGTGACTTCAAGATATCTAACTCTAAATGGTGGGGTAGAGGACACATTAAAACGATTTCACTGGAAGCAGCAAAGTAATCCGCTCTCCCGAAGAGGGATTTAAACTCTGCTCATACTTCCTGCCGTTACAGGGCGAAAACGCTTTGCTCGGCATAACCCTTTCAATTTCGCCAATCAAATTCTCGGACGGCTACCTTTTCCACCTGGTGATCGAGCTCTCGAACGGCTACTCGTTTCCCGTGGTAATCGAGTTCTCGAGACCCAGTTCCTTTGGACAATCAAGTTCTCGAGCGGCTACTCATTTCCCGTGGTGATCGAGTTCTCGAGATCCCGTTCTTTTGGCCAATCGAGTTCTCGAGCGGCTACTCTATCCACCTGGTGGTCGATTTCTCGAGATCCCGTTCTTTTGGCCAATCGAGTTCTCGAGCGGCTACTCTATCCACCTGGTGATCGATTTCTCGAGATCCAGTCCCTTTGGCCAACTCGAACCCAGTTCGAGTTCTCGAACGGCTTCATTTTCCTATGCGGTACTACTCGATAGCAACTGTCAGTTAAGATTTTTAATAGCAGTAGGCCCCAGCCATGGGGTAAATGAGATCGATTAATTTTAATCCAGACAAATACTGAATTCACAGATTTAGTCATTTGGACTAAAAACAAATTGGGTACAGTTTTCCAATGTTAAATTTAAAAAAAATGTTATTAAATTTGGAAAATTCCGACTCATTGGATTGAGAGTTTTGTGGTGTGTCCCATTGGTGTCAGATTTCTGAGTTGTTTAATAAACATTTCAAAAGTTATATAATAATGGCAATAAAATACTCTTTGCGACAGTAACCTCAATTAAACATTACAACGTAAATAATATCGGAAGATAACTAAGAATTAATTTAGAAATGAAAAAGAATATGTATGTTACAACACTATATGTTAATTATATGTTATATGTTTGTATGGTTACAAACATATAATATACAAGGTGTTAATTTTGAGTTGTAGAATATTCACACCACGTACTCTTGACATCAATACAAACAACTTTCCTTAATAACTTTTTTCCGAAAAATCAACTTTAATTATTTCACAATATTGTGCCATATTGAAAAGCTGTTAGAGACAGTTTGATATCGAGTGTACTCTACGGCGGCTCGAGCCAAAAACCGTTGTCGACGCAGCCGTGAGAGACGTCGAGGAAATATATATATATATATATATATATATATGTATCGTAAAGCCTGTCTACCATTTCTGGTGTAGGCTTGTTAGTCTTTATCTTTTTTTTTTTCCTTTTTTTCTTTCTTTCTCTAGGCCCCCACGTTTTCGCTTCGCGTCACTGCGTCGCAAAACTTTCTCCATTCTTACCTGTTGTTTGCCATCCTGCTAGCTTCACTCATCGTTATTCTTCTTCTTTGCAATATCTTTTCTATTATGTCATTCCAGGTAGTTTCAGGTCTTCCCCTTTTTCTTTTCTGTTCAGGTCTAGCTTCCCATACCCTTCTCACTTGTCTTTCTTGTCCCATTCTTTTCAGGTGACCCCACCATCCCAACTGCCTCTTCTCTATGTATTCGTGTATCGCCTCCATTCCCAGCTCTTTTCTTATTTCTTCATTCCTGATTCTTTCTCTCTTTGTCACTCCATTTACTCTCCTCATGTATTTCATTTCTACCGCTTGAACTTTACTTATTTCCTTTTTATCTGTTATCCATGTCTCACATCCAAATGTCAGTATTGGTCTTATTATTGTTTTATATACGTTTATTTTTGTTTTCCTTGTTATTTCTTTTTTTCCCACAATCGTATTGCTGATACTGGAAAACACTTTCATTGCTTTTTCTATTCGGCTCTTAATTTCTCCTTCTTGCTTTCCTGAACTAGTTATTTCTACTCCCAGATATTTCCATTTCGTCACTTGCTCCAATTTTACCTTATCTACCATGATTTTTATCTCCTGTTGTTCCTCAATTACCATTACTTTTGTTTTCTCTTTACACATCTCCATTCCGTTCTCTCTAAGTGTTTCATTCCATTTATTTATGCTTGTCTGCAACTCTTTTTCGTTAGATGCTATCACCATTATATCGTCCGCAAATGCTCCAATCGTTACTTCAACTCTTTCCATATAATTCCATCCCACTTCAAGTCCTCTAGTTCTTTCTTTCGCTTTCCTTATTATTTTGTCTATGTAAATATTAAATAATGTTGGGCTTAGTCCTCCTCCCTGTCTTAGTCCTTCTTTGGTTTTAAATTTTTTTGATTGTCTGTTTTTGACTATCACGCTATTTGAGTTTTCTTCATATATTTTTTTTATTAATGCAATCATTTTCCTGCGTATCTCTTTCTCTGACATCATCTTCCACAATCTATCTCTTCCTACTTTACCAAATGCTTTTTTTAAATCTAAAAAACCCATGTATACATTTTTTTTTCCTTTTACTTGTTTTTTCCACTATCTGTTTAATCGTAAATATATGGTCTTGAATGCTTCTTCCTTCCCTAAATCCTGACTGGGATTCGTCCAGAGTTTTCTCAATTTTACTTTTTACTCTCTCGTTTATCATCATTTCCAACACTTTCATATTTGTATTTAGTAGGGTAATTCCCCTGTAATTATTACAATCTTACTTATCTCCTTTCTTAAAGATTGGTACTATCAGTGCATGCTGCCATTCTTTCGGTATTATTTGCTCTGTCCATACTTTGCTATATATGTCCAGCATTACCTGCCTTCCTTCTTCCCCCATATATTTTACCATTTCGGTCGTTACTGTGTCACTTCCTGGTGCTTTTCTATTCTTCAGTTGTTTTATGGCCTTTTCCAGTTCCTCCATATTAAATTCCTCTTCATCGTCTTTGCTTTCATTTCTCTCTGTATTGACTACCTCTCTTGTATCGGTCCTCTCTATATTGTCTGACAGCAGCTCTTCAAAGTATTGCTTCCATCTTTCCATTATTTCATCTTCCTGCTTTAATAGTTCTCCTTCTTTGTTATTTATATATGTAGCACTGTTGGTCTTTCCTTTTCTTATTGATCCTTTCATATAATGATCACTTCCCACTTCCGGTCCTCTTGACACTTTTACATCTACTATGTTCTTTCTACTTTCATTTCCTGCTACTATGTAGTCTATTATTGATTTTTCATTTTTGCTGCTCATCTCTCTAGTATATTTGTGTATATCTTTGTGCTTATAGTAAGTATTTGCTATAAACATATTATTGATTCGGCAAAACTCTATTAATCTTTTTCCATTATCATTTAGTATTGTCTCCCCATTCTGGCCCAATATTCTACTCTCTCCTGATTTTCCCTTTCCCACTCTACTATTGAAATCTCCTGCAATGTATATTTCGCCTTTTGCTCTTCCTACCGCCTCTGTTAACATTTCCCAGAATTTCTCTTTGTTCTCCTTTTTGTCGTCTTCGTTTGGTCCATACACACTTATTACCGTTTTATTGCTCTCACTATCGTCCTTCATATTTATTGTCAATATCCTCTCTGAACACGCCTCCCATTCTTCTATATCGTGTGCACATTCCTGTTTTATCATACATGCGACTCCCTCAGCTGCTCTTTTCTCTTTCCACTCCGCTATATATAAATACACTTCCTTTCGTCATTTCTTGTAATCCTCGCCCTATTTTTTTTCGTTTCCGTTATTGTAAGTATGTCTATCTTATTTTCCAGGAACTCATCTTCTAGTTCTATTTCTTTTCCCTTTATGCTTCGTATATTCCATGTTGCTAATCTCCATATTTCTTCGTTTTTTCTTCTCGTTGTTTTCTGCTCATTTCCCCTATTCTTTTTCAGTTTTTTGTTTGGTTCTTCTCTTCTTCCCAGCTTCCAAAATCTATCCTAATTCGATATTGTTCCTCCTTTTGTTTATATATTTGGCACTTTTTGCTGGTGGCCATGTGCTCTATATCTTTATCTTTAATTCTTGTGCAGTTGGCGCATTTTATCTCATTTCTCTCACAATCTTTCTCTTCATGTCCTTCCTGTCCACATCTGTAGCATACTTCCGTTCTTATACAGTACTTGGCTACATGCCCATAGCAGCAGCATTTGTAGCAGATCGCGATCTTTACATATTCCTCTACCTGTTTTACAGTAAAATCTATCAGTAATTTTCCCTTTTTCACCACGTACTTGAATATCTCCTTGTCAGCTTCTACTACCCAGTCCCCACATATTGTTTACTGTTCCTCAAGGCATTTTTTTTAACTGCTCTCATTACTGTCTTCACCTCTCTACTCCCCACCATTTCCCTTATTTCTTCATTTTCTCTTAATATTTCGTTTACGATTTCTTCTTCAGTATATCCTTGCTCAACTTTTTTTATTATAAACAACAGCTTTGTTTCTTTCATTTTCCTCACTGTTATTCCTTTTACTTCCTCCAGTTTCTTCCCTATTTGCTCCTGTTGTAGCTCGTTTCTGCACTTCATCACTACCAATCCACTTTTGAATTTTTTTATTTCCTTTATACCTTCTTCACCTACTTCTTCTATCGTAAGATTTTCTCTTATTTTTTCCATTACATTCTCCCCTTCTGCCGCTTTCACTGTTATTTCTCTTATTTTTTCAGGTGTTTTCCATCCCTGTATCTTTTTTGTATCATTTTCTTTCTTCTTTTCCGTGATTGCCGCATATGTCGTTTTGCTCTTATCTTGGGTTATTGTACCTCCCACTGTCAATTCCGATATTTTTGTTTCTAATTTGTCCATTCTGGTTTTAAGTTGCTTCTCCATTTGTTCCAGTCTTTGTACCACTTTATCTTCTTTTTCTGTTCTCTGTTTTTTTTCTTCCTTCACTATTTTTCCATGGACTGTATCGATCATTTTATCTAATACTTTCTCTATATTTTTTATTCTTTTTTCCATTTCTTCCCGTGTTATTCCTTCTTGTCTTTTATTCCCCTCTTTAAATACCCAAATTTCTCTTTGTATCATTGTGATCTGTTTTATTATTTCCTCCGACACTCCGCCTGCCTTTTCTCCAGTATCTTCTCTTTCCTCTCTCTCTCCTATTTTCATTCTTTTTTCCCTTTTATCGTCCACCTCACTC